>JABCMJ010005968.1:0-87225 GCA_014822125.1 Arbutus unedo
ATATATATATATATATATATTGAGAGAGAGAGAGAGAGAGAGAGAGAGAGAGAGAGAGAGAGAGAGAGAGAGAGAGAGAGAGAAGAAGAAAAAGAAGAAGATGAAGAAGAAGAATAAGGTGTATAAAATTTGATCAAGAGTTAACGATTTACACCATCCACCTATTAAGTATTTATATACTAGTCATTTATACCAGATGTATTTACCTTTCTATAGTACCTGAAGTGTTCTCAATATCAAAAACTTGAAGTATTCTCCTTATTATGAAAGTTTGTATCTTTACAAATTAGATAACGCAAATATAGAATCTTCTTAGTGCATTAGATGAAGAGTAAAGACCGAGGGTTAAAACAACATGATTAGTGTTAGGGGTGAAAGAAAAACCGAAAAAACCGAACCGATCGTTCGGTTCAGTCTTCGGTCGGTCCACAATGGGTTTTGGTCCAAGAAAGGTTTTTCGAAATATATTCGGTTCGGTCTCAGTTTTTTGGAATTTAGACCAGACAGAACCGATAGTGGACCGAATGGTATTGAATTGAACCGACTTGGACCGAACCGGAAGTTAATGATGCGTTTGGCTTTTGTGATTTTTTATTATGTGATTTTTACTATTTGGGTAGAAAAATAGATGAATTTTTTCTTAAAAGTGGGTACATTTGATATTTGATGAAAAAAATTCAAATGGAGGTCCATTTGATAATACATTTTCTATATTAGTGGCGGATTTAGACCGAACGGGCTCAAAATTAATTTTTAACATTGCACATTTGGGGCTGACCAAAATCTCCAAAAGAATTTGACTCCACGCTCGAACCGAACCGAAAATAAATCGGTCGGGATCGGTTTGGGAAAAAATGGACCGAACCGAATCGGTCCGTGAAAATATTGAACCGAACCGACCACCCTGAACCGATTTCACCCCTAATTAGTGTGTGTTATGCAAACAACATTCTTTGTTTAAATGTCATTAAATTTAGTTTCTCTAAACTTTTATGGTAACTAGATTTTACTCCAGTAAGATTCATTCGTTCATAACCTGTGTTTAACAACCAATTATCCATGGTGTCTACTAAATTCACTACTAGAATAATAGATAAAGATCATAGTTTTTCTTTATGTTTTAATCAGGGTTTTAAAAGCATGTTTGATTGGGGCGTAATTAAAAGTCTCGAGATTTAATCACTGTTTTTAACCCTAATCAAAAGTTCATTTAAACTGACATTAAAACTAAATAAAAGACCACGTTTTTAACAAAAAAAAATATGATTAAAAGAAATAAAATATCACTATTTCAACCAAAAACTACGATTAAAAGTTATAAAGGGTCACGCTTTCACCAAAAATTGCGATTAAAAGTTATAAAGGATCACGCTTTCAACCCAAAATTGTGATTAAAAGTTGTAAAAGATCACGCTTTTAACTAAAAATGAGAAATTCTATGGTTAGGTATAATGTCTAGGAACAATATTTTGGAGGTGGAAGAATCAAGAAAACACGTTAATTATGTGTGAAAAGATGAGAATGATGATGCCATATTTATAGGGTTGGGGTGTGAAAGCCAAAAGGCTCGGGTGAACTTGGTTACGAAAGAGGCTAGGAAATAAAGAATCATGTCTGAATACAATATTTTAGGGGTTAAGTTTTCTCAGGTGAAATGAATGTCAGACTTCAAAGATCTCGAAAACATAGAATTATAATCAATAAGGTTATGAAATCAAGAGGCTAACGAGAAAAACGAGGGATTGAATGTCAAGGGTTAGAGGAAAAAATTCAAAGGTCTAAGCGAACCTGGTTAAGAAAAATGGGTAGGGCTAGGGAAGAATTACTTTTGAGTTTTCAATGTTCATGGATAAGAACAAGAATTGAAGAATTAATTGGGTAAAGAAGAAGAACAAGAAAATAATTTGATAGTACTCGTCACATCATTATACTTGTGCCCTTGAGATTTACGACGTTCGATTGAATAAATAAACTAATTATTATCAAATTAACCATGAAATGCAAAAAAAAAAAAAGTTCAATAAATAATTTTAAATTATTTATTAAATATTTAAAAAGTCGGATCGTTACATAATCTCTAATACAACACCACCTTCATTCACCCATATTAGTTGTACCATGCATTTAGAGCATGAAAATATATATAAAAAAAGTAACCAAACCACAACAATAAAAATACACTATTCAAAAATAAGAGACACTTACATTAATTAAGTCATCAATCTGTCAACAAATGTGCTACAATTATAACCAACCTAATTATCTACCAATCAACATTCATACATAAGAAGCTCAAGTTAGCTTCTAAAATGGAACTAAAAAATAGAAAACTAAACAATCTTACAAAAGTAAACAATTAGCTTCCTCCTCGACAAAAAAGTTTGTATCGATCTGGCATCCATAGCGCATCAAATAAAGATAGAGACCTTGTTAGAATATGTAAGACACAAATAAAATAATAAAATAAGTCTATAACATGAATATCTTTTGTCGACACTGACAAACATGGTTATAACACAAATAACACATGGCAATGCCAAAAGAAATGATCAAAAATCAACTAACAACAAAGTAGAACATGCTAACAATACTCATCAAATTGAACTGAACAAAAAAAATTGAGGAGAAGGACTCGAGAGGAGCCAAAATCCTTTGTACTAAACATGATCGATCATTGGTTATTTTTAAGTGTCAACCACGAAAAGGAGCAAATTTTCATTAACCAGTCCATCAGTCTTTACAGTCAAAAAGGAATGCAGCAAATCAAGTATATGATAGTTGAAAGGGAAAAAATGCCCTAAAGATCATTTGTACTCTTTTTCTTATGTCTAAAGTTTTTTCTCACTAAATTCTTGTTACCAAGGTTTTAATGAATCAATATTAAGGCAGTTGTCATGAATTGTCATGAAGAATGTAAAAATATATTATACTTTCTTTTTTTGTTAAAATATTTTTCACGGACAACGTTTTAACGAGATATGGTCTTCGTGTACATTGATAAAGAGTGTCATGTAGTTGACAACTTTCACATGAACGAAAGCCTCCGGAGGTTAAGGTTGCAAGCATCATGAAGTGCAATAAATAACACTGATCATCACAAATTATAACAAATAAATTCACGCTGCACTTTAATCTCTCAAATTTATGTATTTATATATTTACTCTCTAAAACATTTTGTGTAAATAGGGACCTTTTAGTTCTTTACTTCACATTAAAAAACAAAGAGAAATATCGTTATAAAATTAATGAAAAGATAGTACGGAACATTCAATAAGATTTTTGTTTGTTTTGAAGACCAATTTCTTTCACGATAATTTCAGAAAAGACCTATATTTTCATGTCTTATGTTTTTGGAATTTATTTATTTATTATTTAATTTTGTATAGCCCTATAAGAGTTTTTGCCGCAAATATCATTACTGTATATACGCGGTTCATAGCTTCTTCTTTTTAACTTCATAGCTTTCCTATCTTTTAATTTACATTTTATTTTTCCTCCATGAAATTCCCTCACAAATTACGCCCCCAGCATCATCCAGACCTCAATGGAACTACAAGAAACCCCAATCATCCTCTATAAATTAGAAATATACTACCCACCGCTTAACAGGCAATGGATAATACATAAAAAATGTATCAATATCCATAGATTGTTTTAATATCCTTAAACTATGGCATTGTGTAAGTATTATAACAAAACCCTATAAATTAACTTATAAGTTCGCCACAAAATTAAATACTCAATAAATCCGTCGAAAAGTTATTGTCATTGACACATAGTAGTCACCCCACCACAATGATATTTGATAACACACTACTAGAAATTACACATTCTGTGACCACTTTCCTTGATCA
Organism: Arbutus unedo; assembly: GCA_014822125.1. Classification (NCBI taxonomy): domain Eukaryota; kingdom Viridiplantae; phylum Streptophyta; class Magnoliopsida; order Ericales; family Ericaceae; genus Arbutus; species Arbutus unedo. Next base: position 3,856 of record JABCMJ010005968.1, read on the forward strand.
AATGCATTTTGGTCATCGAAAAGTACACTATTTGTGACCAATTTTTTTTAGTCACCAAATATGGAACATTTAGTGACCAAAGTTGTCAAACTTTTTAGTGACTAAAATTTTTTTTTTGGTCACGAAAGAATATGAAAGTAGTGTTGGTGACTAGTATTTTGTCACAAAAAGTATATTCGGAAAATAATTAATTGTGGTCACTAAAGATATATTCAATACATTTTGTGACCTCTTTTTTAGTCACCAAACATAATTAATGGTAGAAATTACACTTTTGGTAATCAATTTCTGTGACTAACCGTATTTTACTCACAAAAAGTGACACAATTGGTGACTAAATTTTATTTACTCACCAATTACGGGGGTTAATTAGTGAGTAAAATTTTTATTGGTCACAAAAGGTTTGCCGCTTCTAATTCGTTAAATGTGATCTATCTACGCTATATTCGATATTCGATGACCGATGATCTCTATTTTTGATGACCCTAAATCAATCAGCAAGACTTGAAGTATTAACAGTTTAGATCGACTATTATCAAAATTGAGTCGGTAATAAATTTTAAAATCTCCATACATTCAACCTAGGTATGTACAAACTAAGTATTGTACATGGTATAATTGAATATGTACAGTAGCCATGGGACCACGATAAATGTGATCTGATCATGCGGTATTCGATATCCGATATCTGATGATCTCCATGTTTTGTGACCCTAAATGAATCAACGAGACATGAAGTATTAACGATTCAGATCGACCATTGTCAAAATGGAATTTGTAATGAGTTTTAAAATCTGTACGTTCAACCTAGTTCTTTACACACTAAGTATTGTGCTATAATTGAATATAAAATAATCATGTGATCACAACACAATCATGATGATCAAGACCTTTGATTTTATTCTGCTTATTAATTAAATCATAATTATCAAATTTTACCTCAATCGAGTTTAGAAAGTTCGTGGATCGAGACGCAATTCAATTTAAAAATGAATTTTTCTATCATTTCAAGTGTGTAGCGATGTCCGACTAACTTTATTCTTGATACGAATGATGTACTCGCTAATATGTAGAAGATGGACGATGTAGATCACCAAAACAAAACTCATATAGTGATCGGATTGTATACTATAAGCCTTCAATGTCTCCGAATGAATTAAATGTGATCCAATCACGCCGTATTCGATATCCAATGATCTTCACTTTTTGTGATATTGAATGAATCAGCACGACGTGAAATCTTAATGTTTCAAATCAATCAGTGTCAAAATTGAGTTGTAATGACTTTTAAAATATATGCATTGAATGTTATTGATAGGAAACTAAGTATTGCGATGTAGTTGAATGTACAATAGGCACATGACTGCGATAGAATCACAATGATCAAGATTGTAGTGCTTATTAATTCAATCATTAGTGAATGTTTAGAAAGCTCATAGATCGGGACACAATTTCATAAAGGAAATGAATTTTTTTGTCATTTTAAATGTTTAGGGATACCCGAATAACTTTATTCTTGGCACGAATGATATACTTCATAATGTATACCGCTTGTAGCCAAAATTATCATCACTATATACTGAGTCAAAGTTCCTTTTTAATGGCAACCAAAACAAATTCTCCAAATTGTACACGCCTACCTCTCCATCAAAGGCAAAAAAAAAATTGTATATGCCTACAATTAACTGTGTTACTAGTGCCTGAAGTGTATTGAGTTACAAACCCAAACATACTTTTCGTGTTACGGTTTCACAGTGAACGTTGAAAATTCCTCCTAGGCTTAGAAATCAGGTCTCAATTGAATTCTTACACAACTGCATACCATGACCAACCATAAACTATGCAGACTATTTCCTTCTCTTATCTCATGATACTCCCAAGCAACTACATGGAAAATTAAATGGGACTTGTGCGACTTAACAGTTTGTTTAGAGAACTCCTTATGTCCAATATACAGCCAATTCCTAGTTTCGTTCATTACTGAACTCAAACTACGTTAAACACGCACCAGCAGTTCTCATAGCACGTCACATCTACTCTCTAGGAAAGACAATTTTTAAGAACTTATTACTTGAGAAATTACAAAATGACATCGAACTTATCTGCTTGCCTGAAGGTGTCAATTGGAGTACTCATTCTAGTTAACAGCACTACAATCCATCTAAAACAGAGAAAATGCAAACCTGGAGATTCCTGCACGCCAGTAGCCGATATAGAGCCTTGGTTTGCTTTGTCATTCATCTTCTGCAACTTATGCCTGTCTGAATGTATCACGGTATCAAGTTGCCTCTGGATAGTTTCATTCTTTTCCTGTCAAATTAAGAAGAGCATATAGCTTATGAAAGACAAGTTGTTCATCCAAGAGACTTCCATACAGAGCAGTAAGTATAGCTTGTTAGAGTTAATATTTTGTAGGGATCACACAGATAAAACAAGTCAGAAATGGAACTTGAACCAGCCGTTGAGGGAAGGCGATACAACTAAAGCAAACTGCTCAGTGGTGGTTATGAAGTTTCAACATAATGTTATAGTTAATACTCAAGCCAAAATCGACCCCCAAGAAAAAAGTTAAGTCCTGAAAAAGCTCATACATAAGGCACTTGTAGTAAGCTGCACCACTACATAAAGAACTAAAAACATAGTTTCAGCTCATTGTTAGAAACAAGATAACTTACTCCGGTGCTCAATTAGTCAAATCTCCTATCCTAGGATTTCTTTTGACATTAAATAAAAGCTTAGGCATAAGCTCTGTTTTTGGTAGGAGAGCAACATAATTCCCTTTACGTACCAAAATATTAAACCATGATTCGTTGGTAACTCGCGATTCCCTCACTTAACAAAATTCCAAGCAGAGAGACTTGAATCGGTTACCAAGCTATTATCTTAAAATGTTCAAATACCAACCTTCAGAAATAACCAGACATGAGGAAGAACGCAAAGCATCAAGGAATTAAGATTTCACAAATAAGAAATCCGAAGGAAACAAAAGATAGGTTTGTATGTGGAAGAGTTATAGAAACCAACAACAAAATCAAGATTAATAACATGGATTTCTATCTATTGTGTATAATATTCCTATCAATGGCTCCAACAAATATACAGTAGGGCAAACCATATCTCATGCAAATATAGGAGTGAATTTATAAAGTAAGCGCATGTATGTTCCACTTGCAAAGGCTTATTTATTACTTAAAGTAGCAAGAATAATACTCGGGCATATATGTTTACTTGGAGGAAAATTTGATGGGCAACCCCAAAATAAAATAATTTAATTTAAGAAATGCAAAAATATTTTAGATGTGGTGTGTTCATGAGATAAACAATTCATGCCAAAAACACAAATGCCAAGCCCTGTTAATGCGCATTTTGAATGAAAGTTTTCCACGAAAAAATGCCCGTTCTCCAAATGACCTAGTTCTCACCTTAATGACCTAGGGTTTTTGGTTCGAAATTATACCTCTAATGCCAGTTCAGGCGCGTCATGGGTGCGGTCTGCCAATGCTTATGTGAGACTCTGACCCAAAATTAGGCAATTAAGGATAAAATTAGAAATATTTTGGTTAATTCAAGGTCAAATTTAATTTTAATTTGGGATTGGTTCTAGAATAAATTTAGATAACTGTTAAGATTCTTAGAGTTTGATCGAACGATGTCAGAAGGTATTGTGATTTTTGGGGGGAAAGATGTAAGTTGGACCATGGTTTCCAAATGATATAATTCTTCGTATTATGCCTATTGAGGAAGAAGAAATTGGCAAATAATCTTCCTCAGCAAATTGTTCAATTATATTTCCCTCCATCCAAACTGACATTATCCTCCATACTCTACTAATAATTCCCGCCAATTCTATGAACATATTTTAAATCTTACTGGCTCAGACGAATAGAGCCTCATAAAGATCAAATAGCCAAACATCTAGTAATTCTAAAGTCGAAATATTCCGTATAATTTATAAAACTGATTGGGTCAAGATTTATATAAGTCAAAACTTTGCAGAGCAGGAATGCACCCAAACCATTTCAACTACCCAAAAGCCTAGCATTTTCTGCTTTATATTCAAAATCAGCAATGAAGGCATTCATGGTTCCTATATTTCTCCAATAATTTCAATTTTAGTATGCCTATACCCAATTGGCTTGAATTGTGCATGGTTTAATGAGTTTTGGTCCCAATATCAAAATTCTTTCAGATACTTTGTTTGAAACCTATACTCTATGGGAGGATCATTTCCAACCCAAAGAGCCTAAATGACTTCATTTCCTTGTGGAGTTTTCATATTCCATGGATAATAATTGTGAAATATCTAGTCTCATGATTCAATAATGTTCCATATCTATGCCGCCAATATTCATCAAATTGGTGGATAAAGTTTAGGACTCCCAAGTGAATATCATCCATGACAATAAAAACAACTTCTGGACAAATATCTTAGGTGGACTCCTTCACCAAAATCTCCCATGAGCACATACACTACAAAGGAATCTCAACATCCCCCTATGGCTCAGGAATATGATATGATAAAGGCATCTCTCCAAGAAAAATTTCTCCAAGCATCCAAAGCAGAAATAAGATCCTTGGTCGTAGATGAAATTTTCAAAAAATTAACTGCAGATCTCAATGAAGACTCCTTTGATGATAATGAGGACAAACCCGAGGCCAGGCACAAGCCCACCAGGCCTCCGCTTAGGGCCTCCAAAAATAAAGAGATTTCTCTACTTGGCTTAGTGGTAAAGGGGCCCCTTGTTATCCGTGAGGGTAACAGGTTTAATACATGACCCTTGTCGCTTTTCTAGGGTAGCATTTTTTAGCCTGAAAAATCAAAACATGTGTTGTTTCTAACACTTCAACCAACAATTTATCATTGATTACTTGCAATATATATCAATTTAAATATGTAAATGTTTTCCCACACATTTTTTTTAATGAAATGTAATTTCAGACAAATCAATTTGGATGTATTATCTAATGGGCTCTTTCTCTTTGGTCAATTATTTATTTCTACTTCTTTTATTACTTTTGAAATGATTAATTTAAATAGTTAAAAAGAAGTAGATAACAAAAAAAGAAGAATATTACTTTCTTCACTACAATATTCATATTTTTTATTTTTCACTAAAAATGAATAAAAAATCAAACTTTTATTACTTTAAGCCGATAACAATTTTCCATTCTAAGGTGACGGTTTTGTTAATATGTGATTAAAAATATATATATTAAAAAATATTAGAAAATTTTTTTTATGGGATCGCAACTAGTAATAAAAATTATTTCAATTGAACTTTTAGTATGAAATTTTAAATTAAATTAGGTGAATTATGAAGTAAAAAACATATTTTATGTTTCGTAGTTCTATGGCGATTTTATTTGAAGGTAACTTTTTGTTATTAATTTGTTAAAAATATATATAAAAGCCCCTTTTTTCAAATTCGCCTAGGGGGCGCCAAATATCTAAGTCGGCCCTAGACAAACCACCATCTCCACCCTACACACCATCAGAACTCAAAAATGGTGATGATTGTTTTGGCATTACCGACCTTTTAATGATCCTAACTGTCATCTAGGACACTCCCAATATCAATAAAGACGTCTCTCAACATCATAATTGTCAAAGGCAGCTTTTCTCAAAAGTATGTATAACGACAACCAGTTGGTATTTTGAAGCATCCCACTAACCGACACCTTTTTCAATAGTCGGTCCATTCTTCAAAAGCAGTCAGATAGTTGTCCCTAATAATATCACATCTTGTCAAAAGTAGTAATTTTACATTTAATTTATGTTTGGTGTGAATTTTTATTTCATTTTGGTCTGAAGTTTGATGCCTATACAAGACCGCTTTCATTTCAGTTTTAGGCAGAGGTTGTTTGAGTAAGGTTTTAGTTTGCTAAGTTTGAGTGTTTCTCATCCCCCTTGTAACTCCTTTGCAAGATACTTCTTTCCTTTATTAGTAAGATTGTGATTTCTTTAAGTTATTTTCTTTGCTTCATATTAATTTAAGTTAGCTACATATTAACTCCATAATTCTTGAATTACATCCATACTCATAATCCTTGTTCTATCCATCCTGGGTCGAATTGGAATAAAACATTTTGGCACAAATACTCTTTTTGTGAAACACATTGGTGCACCAGTTCTACTCATTTTTTGGGTCATATGCTGAAGGAAAATTTGCAATAACACACTTTGTCACAAAACTCCCAAACTATGAAGAGAAAAACCAAACTATAAGCATACCCAAACCAGAATGGAAAAGTCTAGGGTCCCATAATTCAATCCAAGAAACTTGTTTCGAATTCAAAATTAATAGCCATGATTCACTTGTATTTGCGGTTCCACAAATCCAACTGAATCGGATTGCAAATACAAATGAATCATGACCATTAATTTTGAATTCGGGATAAATTTGTTGGTTTGAATTCGGAAACTGTAGCACTCCAAAATCATGACCAGTTTATTTTTTACAGCATCCGGGTTAGAAATTCAACACAGTTAAATAAATCCCTACAAAAAGTACAAAGAACTTGAAGAAAGTAGATTCGGGAACAGTAAGGATATGAAGCCTCTGATTATATCCTTTTTCAGATAAAAATCTCAACCCAAAATTGAACATTTTTGAAAAAGAAGTCAAAACTTAAAACGCCACCTGATTTGTAGTTCACTACTTACAGCCGTCTTCGGTATCAAAAAAGTAGCCTTCCTTTCTTCTTTCCAAATTCAAGAAATAGAACACTATTGCCAGTCTGAGACCAGAAACTGCTTCCATTCATTAATTAGAGAGAAACCCGACTTACCTTGTAAGTACATTGACAACGATAGGCCATGTTTGACCGTAAAAATTTGCGGTCCTGTTCGCTATTCCTCAAACCTCCTAATTGCTATACTTGTGCACAAAGAAGTTCATTCCACGTATCTGGAATGCCAGGTAAGCACCAATGCAAGCAATCCTGTGCACCGTCTGATCCTTTAAGACTGTACCGTGATATGTGACCCTCATCCCTTAGTTGGGAAATAGAAGTTATATCCAAAATCTTCACTTTTGTACCCATAACCGCATTACCAACAACAGGGTCGCTCGATTCATCTAGCGTCACTTCACTCCCTCCAGCCAACGGAGTAGTGTTATCACAGCTACCTCCAGTGTTCCAATCGCCGTTAAAGAAATGGCGCGGAGATAGTGTCCTAAAAAACACTTTGAGTCGCGGTTGCCGTGTCATTTGCAAATCAACCCATCTGACAATACTATAAACTGTGAAATTCTTTGCGTTGCCAATTGCCATGAGATTCCTATCTTCAACCGGCTTTCCATTTACGTGCATCACCCAACGGTTTGCTCTAAGCTTCCCTCTGTTCCAATGATGCCCTGTATTAAGAATTAAAACATCGAAATGGTGGAGGTATTGTTCCAAAAAAGCTGCTGGACGGTCTAAATGCATGGCAAATTCCGTGGATGGATCATTGATGTTAATGGGCTCTGTACCACAAAGGATTGCTGACCAGTAGTATAAAATTGTAGTGTTAGTCTTTGGAAACCGATAAGCCCAGCCATCGGGACGGATGGCCCCACGAGGTTTTCTTAGACCGTATTTCCATCCGAAATTTTCAACTTCTGGTCTCTCTTCACCACCGGTGACCATGCACATAAGAGATTGGAATTGCTGCCTGCCCAAGGAATCTCCTACGAAAGCAATCGTTTTGTCCTGCATTCTGAAATATAGTCAAATTAAGTGCAAGTAAATAAAATCAAATTATTTGGAACCATGTTGGCAAAATTCAGGATTCATATACTTATATCCAGCAAATGAAATCCTGATTTGATATATTGGGTGGGATGTGCTCGAATATGCAGCACATTATCTTCTTCCTTTTTTAAATCTCAATAAAGCATGTTCCCAAAGATCGTTTTCGTAGAATTTTTATGCCAATCTATGATTGGGGAAAGGCACCGAGAAGAGCGGGACTTTGCAATTCTTTTTTTCTACCTTTTATTGTCCCAGTATGGCAAAATTTCAAGTTATAAAAAAACACGCCAAGTTAAGCACCCACTAACCTTCGCTATTAAATATACAAAGTGGCTGTCATCAAAATCGAACCCACAACCTCAAGATTAGTAGATTGACTCCTGGACTATTAATTCCTCACGGTGGATCAAGAGGAGCTATATGACTTGCACAAGGTTACAGTAAAGTATAATCCGAGTTCCCAACAGTATGGAGATCTTGTGTAGTCAGCTTTTATATACTTGAATGAACTTACAAGAAATAGGAGATTATTCTAAGGCTTCCAAACAGTTTGGAGACCTCGTCAAAAGTGGCAGGACACTTGGTAATATGCATAAGGTGGGAAAAACAAAAATTGGATGATATGAACAGAGATAAAAGTGCATTTACCTTTCCAAGAAAGCCGACTTTTCAAATTCTGGCATCTCACATTCTTCAGGCTGCCAACGGTATCCCTCATAAGAAAAATCTAGTCTCTGTGTCAATCTACATGCCCACATGTCTGATAACCACTGTTTGCATCCAAAACCAGAATATAGTGGCCTCCGTCTGTCCGCAACCCATCTGCCCTTGGCATAGTTACAACCTGTTCATTGGGTCAAAATGGAATATCTTTAGCCAGAGGTCACAAAAGACTGGTTAGAAGAGAGAAACATCTACATTTGAGGAACCATATAACGTTGACAGAAGTTCTCTCTCTCTCTCTCTCTCTCTCTCTCTCTCTCTCTCTCTCCATATAGCGGTACCGGACCACTGGCGTACCATTTTTGCCCATTCCAGGCAATACCGACCGGTACCGTTCCATAAATTTTTTTATTTTTTTTTACAAATTTCAATTAAATAGTTTTTTGAGTACTTAGACATAAATTGAGAATAAAATCATCCCTTTTATGTTTGGTGATTTGTTGTTAATTTTTTAGGCCTTATTTTATGTCATATGTGATTTTTTATAAAAATATTATTTGAGAAATGTATATTTATTTTAGCGACAAATCCGAAACGGTAGACACACCAATACCCGTATGTATCATGCCAATAACAAAACCAATACGTTTGCCGGTATGAGATTGATAACTTTTGTTTAAACATCAACCAACACCACCATTGAAAGTGAAAAAAATTTCCAAAACTCTCTCTCTCTCTCTCTCTCTCTATATATATATATATATATATATATGTGTGTGTGTGTGTGTGTGTGTGTGTGTGTGTGTAGATACATATACAGTCCCCTTCTAATAAAGGATCACTTACTTTGCTACGGCGCAAACTTCTTATTTCCTAATTAAATTTTGATGATCAAAACTGTTCAATGTATTTAAAACATGTTTTTAAGGGTACCCGCAAGAAATCGGCCCAAAACAATATCGAGAAGAGCTTGATCTAAACAGTTTTTGATAAATACTGACAGGATTAGTTTTATGAAAAATTGAATAGATCAAGCCTTTCCGGATAATATTTTGAGCTGTTTCTCACGTTAACCTTAAAAATATGTTTTAAACATATTGAATGGTTCAGATCATCAAAATTTGATCAAAAAATAAGAAGTCCGCACCATAACAAAATAAGGGATCTCTGATTAGAAGTTCACTCTATATATATGTACATATGTATCTATATATATACACATACATACATATATATAGATACTAGGGGTGTACGTGGTCCGGATTGGTGCGGTTCCGTATGAATCTAATAACCAAACAATTCTTAACGGTCTGAGAAAAATATGAACCAAAACCTGACCATTACCAATGTGAAACCTAACCAAAACCAATCCTCAATTTCGGATCGGATCGGATCGGTGCGATTTTCTGTTCTACCCGCAAAATAGCTGAATGATTTGAAATGTAAGTCCAACACACTTAGTAGAATACGACAAAATAGACCAAAATTTTATTAATATTCAAATATCCAAATTGAGAGACAGAAGGTGAAAAGTTTTTGTTTGGAAAGTGAAAATATTTTTTAGAAAGTACAGTAATATTTTATTTTCTTAAATACTTAAAGAAAGTTGTATGGTCAAATTTAATAAAAAGGTGGCTAGTATATACATATGTATTTGTATATATAAATTTATATATACTCTTTATAAACGGTTCCGGTTCGGTTCAAACCGCAGACTAATAAAGAAAACCAGTTACCGAACCAAAATTAGTGGTTTTTATTTTTTTACAACCAAAACCTAACCATTGGACCATAGAACCAAACCAAAATGCATGGTTACATATGTATATGTATGTGTGTACATACACCTATATATGTATGTATATATATGTATATATATACACACACACACACATAATACACCTATATATGTATGTATATATATACACACACATACACATACATACACCTATATATGTGTATGTATATAATATATATGTATGTATGTGTATATTTATTTGTATATGAATATGTATATGTATATATCAGTCCCCTTCTAATAAGGGATCCCTTATTTTGCTACGGCGCGGACCACTTATTTCTTGATCAAATTTTAATATCCGAACCGTTTGATGTGTTTAAAACATGTTTTTAATGGTACCCTCAAGAAATCGACTCAAAACAATATTAAGAAGGGTTTGATATAAAGAGTTTTTGATAAATATTGACGGGAACAATTTTATGAAAAATTGAATTGATTAAGCCTTTCCAGATAATATTTTGAGCTGATTTCTTGCGTTAACCCTTAAAAATATATTTTAGACACATTGAACGTTTCGCATCATCAAAATTTGATCAAGAAATAAGAGGTCTGCACCGTAACAAAATAAGAAATCCCTTATTAGAAGCTTACTTTATATGTATACTCATTTAACCCATCAACCAGAACCACTATTAAAAGTGAACTAAGTTCCCCGGACACAAGTAGTCGGTACCAAATTCTTCAATTACCATTGCTATCAAAAGGGAAAAATAATTAACTTAACCTTAATACACAGATGAAATAAAGAGCAACAAAACAAAAAGAGTGGTCAAGATACAAAGACATAACTACCCCTCACTGCATTCTAATACTTACCATCAAGATATGGTGGGTGGGGGTGTATGTGTGTATGTAAACTCAACTTGTTACACATCAACTTTAGACGTGGTCAACTAGCTGAGCTTTTGCAGACACAAAAAGAGTGACTAAAACATTATTCTCTACATTTTCTTAAATATTATGACAATCCACCTCAATATGATCAGTTCTCTCATGAAATACGAGATTTGAAGCAATATGAATTACTTTTTGATTATTAAAATACACATGTATACACAACTGTGCACCAAACCCCAAGTCCTTGAGAAGACTGCACCCATACAATCTCGCTAATCGCTAGATCTTGCAACAACTGTTTGCTTCTTACTCTCACAAGGTTTTCACCAATAAAAGTACAGTATCTAGTATTAATCGTCTATTGGATGATGATCCTGCCCAATCAACATCAGTAAAGGCCTACATATGCAGATGAATGTGAAGCACGGTTTCTCCAAAATTAGTCAATTACGTGTATCGAATACCGATGATATGTATTGGATATGAAAATAAGTATCCAATATTAAAATTAAATTATTTTAATTTTATATGTGGAGGAATACAACAGGATAAAAATGATTTTTTTTAAAAATACACAATAAATATAAGGGGACAAGATATTCACCGATGAACGCGAAGGGGATGCAATTGAAGTTGATAATCAAATGTTGAAGTTGATGTGAGTAGGAATTATCACTTCTTAGTTTGGACTTTTGACAAATATTGAATGCTTTGTAATACTTTTGGTAGCTTGCTCTCTATTTTGAATGACTTTTGAAAATTGAAATGTGCTAAATGCTTGGTATAATAGTATTAGCAATTCAATTATTCTTTTATTTCTTTTGGCTCATTTTTATATCTAGTACATGACCGATAATTATAACACAAATTAGTTTTTACAACCATAACGCCGACGTATTCGTATCTCATTTTATTAGGTTTTGTCGTATCGTCATATCGCCATATCGTGTCGTATCTGTACCCGTATCCGTACTTCATAGGAAGTTGATCATTAGATCGATAAAACAAACCGCGTCTAGAATAAGCCTTAAGATACTTCACAATGCGAAAAGTAGCTTCCCAATGTATAAGACGAAGAGTTGACATAAGCTGACTCACCATACTAACAATAATAAGTAATGGTGAGATAATTCAACTTCACAACCAAGTGACTATACTAGCCTGGGTGAGGAAGAATCTCTCCTGATCAACACAGTTTAATATTCGAATCCATGGGTGTCTCCATAGGGCTCAATCCTAATATACCAGTCTTCTCCATAGTGTCCACATGCATACTTTGTGACAAGTTAGTCCCATCCTTGAATCTTGTCACCTAAATACCCAGGAAATACCGTAATATACCCAAATCTTTGGTATGAAACTATCATTGTAAGAACTATTTCAACTCATCAATACATTTCTAATTATCCCCGGTAATGATGATGTCATCCACATACACAATCAATAGTATTTTTCCTCAATTTGAAGAAAGATAAAAGAAAAAATTATCAGAATGAAAACGACGCATACAAAATTGAAACACGTCATTACTGAGTTTACCAAACCAAACTCGAGGTGACTGCTTTCAAGCCATAATAGATCTACGAAGCCGAAATATCGGAGAATCCTCTCCTTGAGCAACAAACCCGAAGGTTGCTCCAAGTACACTTCCCATAACACATCACCACGTAAGAAAGAAGTTTTGACATCCAATTTGGAACTAGGGCCAACCAAGCAACAAGAGAGATGAGAACCCGGTCAGAGCCAATCTTGGCCACGAGAGAAAATCTTAGCATAGTCAACACCCTACGTGTGAGCTTTATACCGCTCAACAGTCATCCGGGTGATATTTGACAGCAAATACCCAGAGACAACCGATAGTAGACTTTCCTAACAAAAGAGGGACCAACTCCCAAGTGTCATTTGCATTGAGCATTTCAAATCAAAGGCACAAAGAGAAGGAGACAAATGATCCTAAAATACATAATAAGAAAGTGAACTAGAGGTGCAAGTGCGGGTACCTTTACGGAGAGCAACGGGAAGTTCGAGCAATGGTGATGGAGAAAAAACTACCAAATCTAAAGACAGAGGAGGCGCGGTGATAGGTGTCACTGAAGTAGATGATACTTTTGACCGACGAACATACACCTACAAAGGTTTCACGAGAGATATAGTAGGAGAGGGAATATCTACCGAAAATAGTCAAATACACATTAAGATGGATAAAAGGTTCGGTGGCACACAAAAAGAGCGACAATGACTCATTAAACATAACATCTGAACAAACAAAATGACGACAAAGAGATATCGAGTAACACTTATACACCTTTTGAGTGTGAGAGTAACCAAGAAAAACACACCAAACGCTGAAAGCCAAAAACAATGGAAACCCGCATTGGACCCCAAATATTCGAATGAACTAACTGAAAAGGACGCGACACACAACTCTCAACCCTAGAATAAAATAACACTCTACGATGTTTACTAACTTACAAACTTCACATGACAATTCATCAATACGCCTACATGAAGGATCTATTCGTTTTGAGCGTCTGTAAGGAAAGATGACCAAGATGACAATGATGTTGATATGGTGACACTAACAATTGGAAAGCAACAAAGTTAGGATGAACAACATCCGCAAAGTAGGACATGTCACCACATTCAACACCGCTACCAAGCTTTCTTCCCATGTTGAGATACTAAAGCACACAATCACAAGGGAAAAATGTGATAGAGCAATTCAAGGACTTAGTAAGTTTACTAACGAACATAAATGAAAAGCAATGGACATGCAATACATAATCCAAAGTAAGAGAAGTGACAGGAACAAAACCCAAACCAGGAATCTCAATTTGTTGAGGTAACTCAAGATTTTTTGCCAATAGACTGACGGCCACAAAGAAGAATATGTGTACCTCATATGATCAATGCACCAAAACCAATAACCCAAGGAAAAGAAAAAAGGGAAGACACGATGCAAGCAACGAGGAAACCTAACTGAGCAAGCGTAGTAGTAGTGGAAGAACCTACAAAAGGAGCATGAATCGACACAAGATGTTGGTTCTCTTTCTCAGATATAGTCACCACAACGTCAATGAGTGGATAACCGACCCAATATCATCGAAAGCACAAACTTGATGACCCTGAAGAAAACCATGAAGATCATAACAATACTCCATTGCATGACTTGTCTCTCTACAAATTCATGCACAATGTAAAACCACAACCACAACCATCTCCTTGACTGAAGACCAACATGACTAAAGTTACAACCTCCACGACTAGAGTTGTGACCACTATAACCAAGACTACCAAACCCCGACTCACAACTATGGCCACAACTCGAAGAAGAACCCAATCCACTAGATACAACAAAAGCCAAAGCAAGGTGATTAGAGAGAGGCAAGACAGCGGAGCTAGTATCGAAAATAGATGACTGACGGCCGACTACAAACCTTACTAAGAGAAGGTAACTATCGAGCCCCCAGCAATTGAGAGCAAATGGGATTGTAAGATGAGAGCAAACCATATAAGAACCGAGACACGTGCATAGACTCACGTTGGCGCTCGTAAATTGAATGTCAACATAAATGGGCTAACAAATGTTGAGCTCCTGACAAATTCCACAAAACTTGACATAGTAACTCCCCGTGGACAACTCATCAAGTGCAAGAGAAAAATAATTCTGATGAAGATCATATATCTGTAGTAGATTATTAACTCCAGAATATAATTACTAAGCCTAATGCCACACAAGTTTAGCACTTGGAAGGAAAACCAAGGTACCACTAATCTGAGACTCCATACAGTAATGGAGCTGAATGCAACTCTGAGCATCCTGAGTCGTCCATGTAGCAAACTTACGATTTGTAGCTAGGAGAGGATCATCATTAGGAAACTAAATTCATGTTAATATAATGTACCTCAACATCCTTAGTCCACGGAGCATAATTTCCAACATTCAATCTCGTAGAAGTGGTAACATCTCTGGGTACCAAAAAGAAGCAAAAATAGAACTTGAAGCCATGATAAAATAGGATAAATAATGAGCAGTAACTCAACAACCAGCCTTTAAACAACAACCACTAACAACTAGTCATCACCCAATACACCCATAGTGAAACATACGAACAAGAATGTGAGTTATGACCAATGCGAAAGACTAGTATAATCACCAACATCAACCATGTCGGAACAGAACTTATATCATCCTCAAGCAAAAGGAATTAAACCAGAAGCCCAACAAGATAGAAATAGAACATAAACCAAACTAGAAGATGCACTTATCACAAGTCCAGAAACTAGAGGTATTGACAGAAGACCAATGGAACCGAAACCAAACAGGAGGCTCGATTGATGTGATGAATAGGGGAACAGGGGTGATCTAATTGGGTGCAAGGATTGATGACAAAGACTATTCAGATCGATGAGAGTCAACGACAGCACAACGATGACAAGATCAGAGAATCGAGCGAGATGCATCGATTAGCAAGGGATCAGATGATCACCTAAGCAAAAAGCAATGGCGATGGGAGTGGAGGCTTGAAGGCAGCGACGAATTGAGGCCGAGGGCGGCAGCAAGTGTGGGTGACGACTATTATTATTAGGCTTTGGGTTTAGTTTAGGTTAGCTCTAATACCATGCTATCATAAAAGAAAAAGGTGATTAGGGTTAATAAACATAACCCTAATACACACATGACACCACTATATAGAGAAAGTAACAAAACATAATTCAAAGGCCTAACTAACGCTCACTAATCCTAACAACCATGAATAAACCAATTCCAAAAAAGCATTGCTAGAATGCTACTATCAAACTAAAATAGAGAACTAAGAAGGTAACGATTTATACTTCAAGGATGGAGACTGTTGGAGTCAATAGCTCTTGGATGGCAGGGCAACGGTGATCAAATTTGGTACATGAACTTGACAGCTTATATTGCATTCATGTTTTACTAAAGAAACCCACATTTTGAAAAGAAAAGAAAGAGAGATAATAAACCGGAAGTATAGAAACTCTTATGAACTCTAGAATGGCTCATGAAATTAAGAAACTGATGAAAAAGGTATTGAAATTTATTTCTCTACCTAGTTTAAT
This sequence comes from Arbutus unedo, assembly GCA_014822125.1. Classification (NCBI taxonomy): domain Eukaryota; kingdom Viridiplantae; phylum Streptophyta; class Magnoliopsida; order Ericales; family Ericaceae; genus Arbutus; species Arbutus unedo. The sequence continues at coordinate 19,976 of JABCMJ010005968.1, forward strand.
CGCTTATATACATCCCTAAGATTCCAAATTATTAACTCTTCATTGGTTTTCGAAACATTTTAAGGGAATGATCCTAAGAACTCCTAAAATTGAAACAAATCCACCAGATCACTAACTACTAGAGGGTAATTTGATCTCCTACAATCACAGTTCCCTAACGCCTAGTTGCCAGCCGCAACCCATCTCTAAAATCAAGCAGCTTCCAGCTCCACTAGCAACGTCTCAAAAAAGTCCTACACTCAGCATCTCTTCCTTGGCAAACAAACACAATGAACAACTCTAAAGGCTTAAAATTGAGAAACAGAAGAGGAAGAACCAGAGGTTACCATCATTTGCAGCATCTACTCCACTCACATTTGCAATATTTTCTGGGAGCTCCCACATTGCCAAAGGTCCTCAAAGCATGGTAAAAGTTGTACAGAATACTACTGTAATTCTCTTCGGTGCAACTAGCGATAAACAGTAAACACTTCAAAAAGATCGGGCCCCACCCACGAGGAGAACAAATGGCCAAGTGCAAGCCATCACAGATAGAGTGGAACAAAAAAAGTGACCAGCAGATTGCTATTGAGAAAGAGCAGTGTTAGAAGTCTATTGGAAAACTGGTAAGCTGGTCAACAAAAGGGCTTTATCCTTACAAATAATGAGAAGGGCGTCTACTTTCTCTATTTAAGTAGTGTTCTATACAGGCATAAGTTGCATAAGAATAATTCTCTGACTTGCCTATGAAGGCAAGTAGTGGCCTGCTCGAAAGAATAAATCTCATAACACTTCCAAAGCCATTGAAGCATGGTTGTGCATCGCTAGAATTAAAAAGCAAGGGATGCGTGACAAATTCTTCATGTCAGCCAAAAACAAGCGCCAACATGCTCATATCAACAAGACTGTAAGGCATAGAATTCTTATTATGAACAGAAAACAGTCTACCTTTGTTCTTGGAATAAGAGTTCCACATCTTGTCATTGTCCTTTTTCTCTTGAGAATAGGTTGCCGTGATATTCCGTAGTGCCAAATCAAAACCATGTTCTGTTTTGACATTTCTTGTTTCTTCTGCCATTGGTGAATGTAGATAATCTTCTGAAGTGTGATCCTTTGTGTTTGAAGACACTAAGGGATCATCCATGAGAAACAGGAGCAAAGACAATCATTAATTACGCAAGAAGAGCAAAGGGAAAAACATTACCAACTTCCGTCACTTGAGCAATTAGACATAAATTGCATAAAATTCGACAAAAAGCCAACACACAATGTGACTCCATAAAAAATATATTCGTTGAGCAAAAAAGAAAAGGAGTGCAAGTATAGGAATTAGATGGATCCAACGGAGATATATAGTAATTGCAAGAGAGTAAATGCAGCATTCCAATGCCTTTTTTAACACATTTCTTATTTACTCACACGGACAAACAATGAAAAAACAACACAGATGAAAAAGAAAAAAAACTTAGAGCAGCAATATTATCCAAGTGGAAGTAGTCCAAAGACCAGATGACAAACTGAAAAAAGCATTATGGGCGAAGGTCTCATGATGGTGGCTCGAGATAGGGTTGAAATGCAAAATGGACGAGCATATCAAATTCAAAGAGTTCACTCAGTCATAGTTGATAGCTCCTCAACCAGGTTTATAACAGAATGGAATTAAAATCAGTAAAAGCTTAAGTTAAACAAAAAGTACCAATCATACGGTAAATTATAATAGGTCCTAACAGTCTTGGTATGTGTCCAGAAGTTGCATGCCGTACTCAAGCTGTGATGGCAATTGGATTAAAATGCCAACAAACAGAGGATTTTAAGATCAAGATCAAAGCTAGAAAAACCTTTCTTTCTCTATTTCCCACTTTGATAACATTGAGGTTGAACAACTATGAAAAGAAATAGAAAGCAAAGAAAAGTATTTTATCCTTTTTGAAAGAGATATACTCCCTCCCTCTATCCTACGTTGTTTGTCCATTTTCGACAATTCCCTTTAGCGGATAGCTGAATGATGTAGCTTCAACTTTCCAGAACCAATTTCTGAAATTTTTTCTACCAATAAAAAGATCTCAAAATTTGATTGGTGAAAAAAACCAGGGAAAAACTATTGTACATTATTCATTGATCTTTTTAAAGGCACAACTATTGAATATGAACAACAATATTGGACAGAGGAGTAGCATACTTATATGTTATCCTATTTGGTCTTATTACAAGTTCAGTGTAATTTAACAAGCTTGTGTATTGTTCATCATTTAGCTGCTTATTAGTACCAAATAAAAGAAAACTTTAGACAGAAATTACCCAGAAAAAATGAAAAAAAAAAAAATTTCATTAATATGTTACTAACCTGGAGAAGGCCATATGAACTGATCTTCTGCGGACAGCGAAGTGGTAACAGGTGGGTTTTTCTCCCATGACCAAAGGAAAATGGTGGTGCACATTAGTGCAACCAATGTTAAAGAATATGGCCCCCATAAAAATCTACTTAAATTTCCTACTTTCATCTTTTCAGAAGCACTTCGAAAAAAAATAGAATTCCTTCTCAGTCAGACCTTGCTCGCATGTTTCTACTATAATGAGAGATAAGGACTTCAAAGTTCATCAAGAGGGAGATGTTCGGAAAAAGTCTGTCATTGCTTTTAGTTGCAATTGACTGAAAGATTCAGCTGAGGACACTGGAAAAGGAAAACAAACATTCAGTTCAATTAAAAATTGAATGAAGTCCATACATGCAGTGTACATTTTTGTTACTAGAATACCATGTTTGTAGACTTAGCGAGCAATAATACAAACTTCATGACCATTCTGCCTTTACACTCGAAGGCCAAGTCAGTCATCAGAATCTAGATTTTAGACTACAGATTTCATTCAACAGCTTCCTACTTCCACCATGTATGCAACACAATGTTAAAATTATGAGTTATATCCAAACCCGAAAGTACTCATTGATCGATTTAAAAGTAAAGAACTCTCATACAAACGTAATGTGAATATTGGACCCGATGAAATACTATTCTTCTTTTTGATAAGTAATTAATCCAAAATAATCTTTTAGATAACTCCCATTACATCAGCAACTTAATTAGTACCTTGAGAGAATAAATCAAACACTTATTGGAAAATTTTATGCCTCCCGAATCATAAGTGTTCCACTCAGTATAATACGTTGTGGGAACATCAAACTTATTCAGCCATTCGTCTAGAAACTATATCAGTATGCATATTTCAGAAGACAGCACAAAACGATCATAAGATTACATCAGGACAAAAAGTACAACTGTGGACATGAATTAAAAGCTCATCTATAATATATGCCAAGAAAGTTCAACATGACAACTTGCAAAATCCAAAGAACAGCATACGATTTGACGTGTTAGATTTGGAAATTGCATGAACTGAATCCAAATCTTTAAACTACACTTATGCATGCAGTTGTTTGAGTCAGTGACCAAAATGTGTAGCCAATTTTAACCAAAATGTGAAGTTTTAAATATCCCTATTTACACCATCTATTCTATTCTATTATATAAAGGGACAGCCAAACTTGGTGTCTTCATATTTTTTAAGCTTTGTCATGATTTTTAACTTGCCAAAATTACCCACCATAACTACTGTTTTTACACACTGCAAAATGGACAGAAAATTAACTTACATGGACAAAATTGACAATACCACACTCTGGAAAAAAACTGCCAACTTTCATATAACCTCAAACCCCACTTCCACTTCCAACTCTCTCTCATATTCACACACAACAGCATTTTTGTGCCTTCAATTCAATTGGATTGTCAATTGAGTTGTTCACTTTACCTTATTGAAGAGAAGATTTCCGAAATTGCAGTTTTTTGTTTCAAAGCAGGATCACAAACTCAACGTCTCTTTCATCTCCCTCTATAACTTCGCAGGAATATTTATGTTTTAATTTGTTTGATCGATCAGTTTGTACAGGCCACCAACGAACGATTTGTCCACACTCATGGCGAATTATTTGCCGGTGAGGCCTAATTTTTGGTGATGTGACATTAGTTTTTTCATGTATTTGGTGATACTCAACTTGCACATGTATTGCATGTGCACCGGCCACTAGTAATTATTAACCCACACTATTCAAGTGGTACTTCAGCATACTGATTTCAGGGCATCCATCTGCAAGCACAAGCCAAATGATTTTTTTTGCCTCATGAATACGAATGCCACTTGTTGGCAAGAAAAAGGCATGTAACAAATGGGCCCCACGCACCTCCATGTGAAACAAACGATCCTGTCTTCATGGTTGGTATGGTGTCGGGTGTTCCTTGAAGTGTAGCAGCTCTTATTCACTTAGAAAAGATTTGGAGCAGACAGCAGAAAGAAGAAGGCTTGCTGTTAATGTTGGCTATTATGTGGATTACTTGAAGGAAGCACTACAGAAAGACCTTTGATAGTCCAGACTCTAGAGACCCCTTCATTTGATTTCAAGAGTAGATTTTTGGCATTTTCTAAAGTGGTATGTGTTTTGAAACTTTGTCAAACCAATTAGAAATTTTGTTCAGTTTTCTTCATTCACTTGGATGCAGAGGAATTATGTAATGCTTTGCTTTGAATGTGTGTAGCACCCCTTCGTGCCTTCTTGATAAGTAGTATTCATCTTCAACGGGCAAAAATAGAATTCTATAATCATTGCCAATAATTGTCACCCCATGTCCACGATGAAAGCCATGTCTTAAGACCGACAACAATGACTATATTTACTAGTGAAAAATAGCAATTCAAGGCAATGGGTTAGATTTGGACAAATAATGGTACCATGAGAGGCTAAGTAACCTAGGTGACGGTCCAATAAATGTGCCAATAGTCAACTATCCTTTTTCTAAGGGTAGGATGACTATTAATCACCTCTTTCGCTTTACAATATCTAACACCATTTTTGGGGGGTCACAAAATCTTCAACACGAGTGCTCTTTTCTACAAATCTTTATTGAACTGCGTCCTTCTTCATGCATACCCATTACCCACCCTTTTCACAGATGGATTAACTCGAGTGATGTACTAGACCACTTCTGTTTGCCACATGTTGATCTGACTCCTATAAGTAATTCATGACCACTTCAACAAATTCAAAACCACATTGTTCGACCAATTTACTAGGCAAAAAGGGCGAGAGAGATACAAATTGTATTGGAATTCACTATATAAGAGGAAACCAAGTGGCTATCGTTGCAAAGCAAACATGGTCAGAAAAAGACCCATAAAACACCAAAATTTACACACTTTTATAGGTGCATGATCAATCAGTGATACAGATTTGGGTAACCACATTTTTCTTCGGTAAGTTCAAAATATATAAACTACTTCTAAATAACACAAGCCAGATAGCGATGTTCATGTAATATGAAAAGCAATATATATGCGATGGGATTCGGAGATCTAAGAACCCAAAAGAAAAGAAGAAAATAAAACATGAAAAGAGCGATAGGAAACCTGTTTTCCTGCAAATTTCGCTGATATCCTTCAATGACCAATGCAGGTATATCTGCTGAACCCTTCTCTTATTGCCGTCTATAAAATCATAGATCTTTTATACGTACATTCACGTGTGAAGAGAGAGAGATAGAGAGATGCCCTTTGGGGTTCAGAGACAAAAAGGGAAATTTCTTCACTTTTTTTTTTCTTTCACAAATAGCAAAAATGGTACACACATCACTTTACATATTATTTTTACACATCACTTAAAATTAAGTCATTTTATGTTAAAAAAAATCATATTTATTTTTTATCCATATCGTTCAAAATATATTTGGGTCTTCTTCAATACAAAACGATATAATTTTGAATAATATGTAAAAATAATATGTATGTAACACTTAAATAATGTGTAAAAATAATGTGTATATATCACTATTGCACAAATAGAGCGGTGGTATTTTAATCGACGAAGTGGATGCCACGTTGGAAAAGGATTGCTTATGAAAACTTCGATTCGACATATAGTATCCGAGTGAAAATGAAAGATTCAGGTCTGAAAATAGAACGTGTTCCTAAAGGACAAAAGGACAAAAAACATAAAATATGTCAGTGGCCAGCCAAATAACAGGCTGTTTTTTTTCCTCCAACCGTGTTAAAATAAGGAGTGCTGGCAAAGTAATCAAGAAACTCCATGAAAATTTAAAATTAATGATTATGATTTATTTAAATACATGAAATTACAAGTATAGGTGAATTATCATCGTTAATAATGAATTCAAGAATAGTTTATTGATTTTTTTTCTTGATCCTTAGAATTTTTCTAAAATAATACTCATTTAACCTCAAATAAAAATGTACAGAAATGATGGATCAAGAGACCTGTTGTAGTGCACACAATATGACGTATTATTTGTTAAAATAATATTATTTTGGACTGTACAAAATTGTCTAAACAATTAGACAATGTGCAGGTCAAAACGATATTGTTTAGCATGTTGTGCGCACTCCAAAAATAATTAACTAAATTAATCATAATCAATAAAACAAAGAAGAGCATTGGATATCAAGAACTTACGCCGCTTGATGTCTTTAGAAAGTTCAGTTTCTTATCCAAATCTTTGCAAAATTTGGGCATTTTTTTTTCTTGGTGAATAAAAGAACTAAGGAAGTTTAAAGAATTGCTATATTTAACAATTGCCAAATCTTGGCTAGGCAAATAGTCAAACCCTTTGGCAAATAGCTATTCCCTCCCTCTTATTTTATTTATCCATTTTTTTTAGTCATGTCTTAATTAAATTTAAGGGCCTATTTTAGATGGGAAAAAAATCCCCTCAAAACTTATCATCCCTTATTAGGGGTGGGTCCCTTATTTTTGGCATAGAATCCTTAAATCCTCACTTCTAATTTTTCACTCTTTTCATTCTTGATTTCTTTTCACGGACGAGAGCCCTTCTCTTGGATTTTTTTGGCAGTCTTTGGCCTCCCCAAAAGCTATCCAGTAGTGGAGGGGATGACTTTTGTCAATGTTACCCCTTCTTATCTCCTTATCCCCTAATTTTTGAGAGAAAAAACTAACCGACACCGTTCATTCGAACCCCTTTCGATCGTACTTTCATAATTTTATTTTTGAAAAATTAATAAAATTTAATGTTTACTCAAAAAATTATTTCGAAAATAACCACGAGTTCGGAATATTTTGATAAATGGTTGTTAAATTATGGTATAAGGCATTTGTTGATTTATATTTTATTGTTATTTTTCTCTTTTTTTTTGTTGATTGATAAAATAAAATTAAAAATCTCTTAAAATATTCAAAAACATTCACATTTATCACATGTCCTAATGTGCCCAATTTTAGAAAAAAATGATCGATGCCGCTCATTCGAACCTCTTTCGGTCATGCTTTTCGAATTTTATTCTAAAAAAATACTAAAAATTTACCGTTTACTTAAAAAATTATTTCGGAATTAATCATGAGCTTGAAATATTTTGATAAAGGGTTGAATTATGTAAGGTATTTGTGATTTATATTTATTTTTTTGTTGATTGATAAAACAAAGTTAAAAATTTCTTAAAATATTCACATTCATCATATGTCCTAATGCGCCCAACTTTGGAGAAAAAAATGATCGACACCGCTCATTCGAACCCTTTTCAGTCATGCTTTCTAAATTTTATTCTCGAAAAAATATTAAAATTTTACCATTTACTTAAAAAAATTATTTAGAAATTAACTGTGAGCTCAAAATATTTTGATAAAGGGTTGTTGAATTATGATAAGGTATTTGTTGATTTATATTTTATTGTTAAAAATTAATATTTCAAATTATGACGTTTTTAATTAAATATAATAAAATAATGAATTTCGTAATTAATTAATTAATATTTCAAATTATTCAAAATTAATTATATTGAGTTTTGTATGTATATACTTTATTCAATACATAATCAAGTTTAATAGTGTACAAGGGTAAAATAGTCATTTAACAGTTATTTTCTTATCCATCCACCATTATTCCCCATTTTATAAAATATTCAAACTAAGTCAAAATTTATTTACCATGTTTAACCACTCATTCAAACCATCTACTTTTTTAACCCCTCTATAAATTTCAAATCACTGTGGATTAACTTTCCAAAAATAATATTTCTCTTATCTTATCTTCTCTATAACTTATCACATGAACTTAATGCTCCATTCAATCAGGGCCTAAGAGTGACTTATTATCAACAAATAATAGTTTATCAAAAGAATACTTTCGATCTTTTCATTCATGAAAAATTTAACGAATTGGTTGACAAAATATTTTATGTTTTTAATTTAATTAAAAATATGACAATTGAAAACGAAACAAAAGAATGAGATGGAGGAATTAGAAGAACCAACTATACTAATTGAATTTGCAGGTGATAGTGGTATTTAAGGATTGACTATAAGGATTCGATTTAAATAATTCATATCCAATAAAATTCTCAAATATTTAATTTGACGTTCGTGTATTTAATTTAAATTTTGTGTAACATATTTAGTTTTGTGAAATTTAATTTTGATTTGCATATGATACGTGTTTTATACGTATACATATCATACCTACATACATGAATACTTGTATACACATTATTTATACATATGTCATTTATTTATTGACGGTGTCGAAAACTGGTGAGGCTCTCTTAAACTCCTGCGTGGGCTCCTGCACACAAGTTCGATGGCCGATGGGGGAGTTTTTCGGTTAAGGATCCTCCGACGATCAAGTCAGTGATTGTAGGATAAGAGTAAGCAAGAGCATACGAACTGTCCATATGAAAAACGTACCTGATCTCATGACCGAAAATATATTTTAATATCTTGATAAAGATGATCAATCTGGGACGGGCCATCGACCACGAATGGTGCCCCTGTTCTATCTTGGGAGAATACTCACTGATTCTGGGTGTCATCCTCGGGATGCCAAGTAGTCAGTGGCATCATCCCCGAGATTGCTGGAGCAATTGGGGGTATCTCGCGCAAAGTTATCAATCTCGTCCGGTACCGGTCGGTACGTCCCGTATCACCCTCGTAACAGTACCGGATCACCAAAGTACCATTTTGGCAATTGTTTTGGCATGTTTCGGGCTATTCTGGCCAATACCGATCCGATCTGTATTTTGAAAAAATAAAAAATTCAATTAATATTTCTTTAGATAATTAGACATAAATTGAGCTTAAAATCATCTTCTTCTTTTTTATGTTTGGTGATTTATTTTTAAATTATAATACCTTATTTTATATGTTTAATATGTTTTTTAGTTAAAAAAATATTATTTGAAATATGTATATTGATTTTAGCGATAAATTCGAAATGATACGTTGGTACTGATACGTACTGTACCAGTAGCAAAATCAGTATGCTCATTGGTACGAGATTGATAACCTTGATCTTGCGGGATTTCCTCCAATCAGCACTCTCCACACACTTTGGGTAAGGCACTGACGTTCAAGTGTGTGTCAAGTAACTGAGGCTAAAGCTCGTCAACGGTGTCTCACATATTTGGTTGGTCGACCATACCTCATCCTGTGAGATTTTGGTCGGTCTAGAGAGTACACTAGGCGTTGATCGGTCCAGAGCCAAACTTGGCTCATTAGTTGTCCCCTGTTTCCTAATCGAGGCACGTGCATGGACGTGGGGAATAATTTCCAAGATCGAGAAGGAGCATTTACTCTAGTATTAAATACATGTCATTTTATGCTTCTGTCTCACCCGTTAGATCCTCCATGTGTCGATATCTCTAACTTTTCAAGAAAAACACACCTATGCCTGACAGTTACCCGCATGTGTGCTTATGTTATCATGACGTGGCGTCATCCTCACTGTTGTACTTCTTCCACGCATAGGGGCGACGATTTACCACTCGTTCCATAGTGTTTGTGTGAGAACCCTTGCTTTAAAAGGTTCTTCTTCAAAAGCATTTATACTCCCACCTCGACCATCACCATACTAGCCTTTTGCATCCATTCCTTTTTCATACTCGATCATCATCCACAACATTCATCCTCGATCCTGATTCTTCATCAGTTTTTGATGGGGTCTTTTGACAAACCTATTTTGCCTCTCAGTTGTACTCCTATTTCTTGCTGTCTAGAAGAGCCTCGGAGTTTTCTTTGCTCGATTCTTGTACCATGAGTTCTTTTTTTCTTAGTGTTGCATATACCTTGTTTGCTTTTACCCGTATCATGCGATTTGAGAGCCTTGAGGGGATGATTTGCCATCCTTTCTACGTGGATACTAACTCTGACTCAAACTCCATGGAGTCTTCAGAGGGGGGCGCTCTTGACGTGAATCCGATTGCCATGGTCAACCCTACTGCCACCCCGAGAGGGCAATCTTTCAGCGTTGAAGGCATTGCATTTGTACTAACGAACCAAGACTTAGACAGGAACAGACTTGCTTACTTGATCCCTAACTTTGTCCCATAAGGTTGTCTAGCATGGACAAGAGGTCTTGTACTTTTGCTGGTGGTGAGCTCTACTTTTACGAGATTAACTCTCAATGTGGATGCGCCTTCCTTTCCACCTCTAATCAGGGACATCCTTCATTTCCTTAGTCTACCCCTCAGTTAGTTAATGTTAAACGCTTAGCTGCTACTAATTTTCATGATCGTGCTTTGGCACCACATGAGTGACAAAAAAATGGCTCTTATAGTTGCAGAGTTCTTTTATTGCTATTTTTTTAAGGAGGCTAAAGCCGAGTCGAATTGGTTGTATTTCCAATCTAAAGGCAGTCGCAACCTGATCTCTGGGTTTAAAACAAAATATGCCATTTACAGAGGAAAAACTCATTCAGATGGATGAAAAGTTCACTCGGATAGATATGCATTTCTAAGGCAAAAATGATTACAGATGTGAAGTTCATCCAAATGGATGAAAAGTTCATCCATACGGATTCTAGGTCATCCAGATGGATTTCATACATTACAGAACAAAATTCAGGCAATCAGGAAATTCATCTGGATGAACTATGAGTTTTCAGTGTTCATGAAAGGCAAAAAAGGGTATTAATCCGGCTGAATTCCAATTTCATCCGAATGGAGATCATCTTCTAGATTGAGATGCTTACTCCATTAATGAAGTCCAAGTTTTCGAACTTGCTCTAAATATTGAAATTGGATATCAAGGCTAGGAGAACTTACTTTTAACTGACAAATGAAAAGGAAATAGATTGATTGAGGGATCGAAACGTCCTTTGATTTTGCGAAACATCAAGTGGGTTCTTCCTTGGCTTTTGCCTCCTCGTTCTTCTTTTCCTATGATTTCTTCTCCCTCTCTTGCTCTCTCAATCTCAGGATATCAAAACCATGGTGAAGGAAGATCAAGGAGATGGAGGAGTATTTATAGACAAATGATGGAATTCATCCAACGCTCATTTTTTAATCAAAGGGAATGGATGGATGAGAGAATTTGAGTGAGGAAGAAGGCTTCTCTTGGTATGGTGGGTTGAGATGATGTTTATGGTGGGCTAGGAATGAGGAGGAGGAAGGGTAGAGGAAGTAAGGGATGAGTGTGGAAAGTTTCGGTTGATGGGACAATACATGAGGAATGATATACATATAGGTATTTTTATGTACATAAAGGTATAAAGTGTGTGTGTGTGTGTGTGTGTGTGTGTGTGTAATATGTATATATATATGTGTGTGTGTGTGTGTGTGTGTGTGAAATCTTCAATAAACATACACGTAGCACGCGAACAAAGTATGAAAAATGCTTAATAAATTTTTAATATGCATGAATTAACTTATGTTATGCAAAATTTTAAATCGGTTACACGAATATGAGTTAAAAATACAAAAATTATTTTAAAGGAATTATGAAAATACAGGACCTTACAACGTCAGTACTGACAAATGCAGGATGGTATAAGCTCATCACTCTCGAGCGAGAGTGATGGAAACCTTAGGAGAGTTGATGCCACCCATAGTGACATAGATCATGGTCGAGGAGGGTGTAACAACTAGAAGGTCTCAATTGGCCTTGGGCAAAGTTTAGGGATAGGAAGCTTGTTATTCCAACTTTCTTGAAAGTTGAGTTGGAGAAGTTGGAATGTTAGCTGCCATAGGAGAATTGGCTTTAAAAACATAAAGAGTTTCAAAGATTTGGCTAATGATTTTAAGAGTCCCCATGATAAAGCGAGGTGGAAAATAAATGAATTAGCATACATTAAGTGCTCGTATTTATAGGCACAATATGAAGAGATCAGAGTGGGAGATACAAAGATTGAGATAACGAGCAATTGTGATTTTCCACAAACTACCTATGGTAGGAGACAAATGGTTTGAGTATCCATCGGCATAATTTCAAGCGCTAAACTGTGTTGTTGGGGGGGGGGGGGGGGGGGGGGGGGGGACATTGACACCCTAATATGTCCGCCAACGAAAATGTAACACGCGGCACCATGTGAGAGAGGTGTCCGCACCTTATCAAAGAACATGAGAAGTTCAAACGGCGTCGTTTGAGTTTCGAGAGTAGTTTCTTAATGGCTAGAAGGCTGACTTGTGTAGAATATGAGCGATGACATTTTATGTGCATGAGCGGTTATCTCAACTGCCATGCAAGTCCATGTATGAAGAAGAGGAATCGTGAATCGTGGTCACAGAGCGAGAAAGAGAACATGGTTGAATGTCACAGTTATGGTCTAGCCCTACATCGAAGGAGAAATAACGACAGAACATTCAAGCAAGAAATGCGCCAAGTGCTGATGGTCTATAAACAGGAACAAGAGTTTAGAGGAAAAAGAGGATAAGCCCCCAAACACTTACTCATTTTCTTATAATTGTTTTTCCCTTCCCTTTCCTCTCCTTTCATATATTTAGCATAGTTCTAGCAGTAGCAGTAGCAGTAGCAGTAGCAATAGTAGTAGTTGTATCCATGGTTGTACTTAGTCGTAGCCGTAATCTGTAACAGTAGGAGTAGTTCAACTAGCAAGTTAGTTCGAAACAGATAAGATCTTTTGTAACTTTTGAATGTACGTTTGTTCTTAAATTTATCATTCAAAGTCGGTTCGTCTCACATTCCTTGTGACTATTCATTTTCTATTTCTAGTTTTGAGACGTCATGTGTCGACACCTAAGAAAATTCTCTTAATTGAGATAAGAGAACAGATAACACAAATATTTGAAAGTAGTTGATTTTGGCAGTCACATTTCAAGTTCTTTTTTGAAAAAGATAATTACAAGCATTTTCTAACACGCTCACAAACGAATTAGCCTTGGAAAATATTTGAGCCAACACCTTTTGAAAAGTTAAATTTGATAAAAATCTTAATTACGCGATGAATTTATAATTTTATTAAGATAAGAGAGTATTTTAATTGAAACTATTGTACTCAAATTTAAATTCTTGATTGAAGCTTTTATCCGCTTCTTAGCTAGGGTTTTATGTAGTTTTTTTGGTAATTGACTTTTAATTAATATAATACCAACTTAATATCATATTTTGTACTGATTGCAAAATTTTAAATATTAGGTTAAATTTTTTCTATTTTTTTCAAATTAACTGTCGTTAAAATATTAATTTAGTACTTCACTAAAAAAAATAGAGTTTCGAATAAGATATTTAAGATATTTCAAGTTGCACATGCTATAAAAATTATATTTTTATATTAGGCTATTGCAGTACGAGTTTTTATCAAAATTTCAAAAAAATATAAACTCACATGATAAAATATTTCTTATTTAATTTTTACAAATAGGGTGCATAGCACAGGTCATTGTTAGAATTTTGTATGAAAAAGAAATTGCAGTACTCATTTTTTTTTCATTTTAAGATAAAAATGTTTCGAATTAAAATCATATCCAGTTGATAGAGTCTTTGTCATAAATGATGTTCTCTATGAATTCTGGACAATTAATGATTTTGATTATGAGATGTTTCAAAATAGAGTACAAAAAAATAATTAATTGGACGCTCTAGTTTATTTGAAAATTGGAGAGGATTGAGCTCTTGTTTAATGCTCTGTTTAGAAGTGAGGGAGAAGAAGGAAAAGGAAAGGAAAATAATTTTTTTTTCTCTTGGTTACAAGGGAAAAGTAAAAAATATTTCTTTAGAAATAACAAAAGAAAATGGGAAAGAAAAATAGGGTGAATTTTTTTGTATGGAACATCCCACAATTTTTTTTGCATTATATAATAATTTGTCTTTTTTTAGTGCTGAAGTTACAACATCGATGAAATCTTTTGAATAATAGAAAAAATTGACTTTTAATTGAAAATCTAGAGACGTTTAGTTAATTTTATTTTTTCTTCTTGATTTATTTTAAAGAAAAATTATTTTTCCTTCTAAATTCCCTTATTTATTTTTAAAGTCAAACAATAAAATTTTTTCTTCCAATTTTCCTCTTAAATCCGTTCTTGTCAACTTTATTTTTTCTTCTCGATTTGTTTAAAAACTAAACAAAGATTTTTTTTATACTTTCCATTATTTATTTATTTAGTCGAACAATAAAAAATAATTATTTTTTTCCAATTTTCCTCTTAAATCCTTTCATTTCCTTTTGACAAGTTCGAAACAAAACGTAAGCTTCCTGCAAACACACTCTGCACCTATATCACGGCGTTCTCATGGTAGTCCCCCTCTCTCTCTCTCTCTCCCTCTCTCTGTCACACACAAATACATCGTCCCAAATAGGAAATAGATTCAGGTAGCAGATTCTGTTAATATGTAACAATATTACGAATACAGAGAGCTTAATCATCTTCGCTGCTACGTATCTGTTTCGCACTCTCAATTCTCTCTCTCTACAACATTTGTGTGTACAAGTTCAAATGGATCGATAACCCTTCTTCTCCTCTCAGATCTATAATAATCATAAACAGAGGTAAGTTCAGCTCATTGTTATCTGTAGACTAGATCTATCATCCTCCTTTATTCGTTGTCCATTAACTTTCAACTGGTTTCAATTAATCTTCAAATGGGCCGGTGTCCTTTTGTTATGTTGCTTTGGAATTCAATCTCGTGCGATAAGGTTGTTAGACTTTTTAACACTTTTTTTGTCCCTTAATTTGATGCAATCTGTGGCTTTGCATTTGTTTATTTGCTTCCTGTTGTCAAATTGTTTTTTTGTCTGTTAAAAGGAACCTTCAATCTAAAAAAAAGAGCAACTGATTTTTGTGTACTCGTCTTTTTTTTTGTGAATGTTTGATTTTGAAGGCAATGCAGATTTGCTTGTGAAAATCCGCAATGTTTTCTTTTGTTGTGTTGATTTGATTTGATCTCATGTTGAGAGACCTCATGAAACCCTGTTTGGTTTGGCCTCATTTTTTAGATTTAGCAAACCTTCGGATTCATACAATGCTATAGCTATTGAAACATTCACAAAGGATAAGTCTCCTACAAGGTTCCCCTTTGACCCAAAAAGAAAACAAAACCAAAAAGAAAATTTCAGTCTATTGTTCAGCAAATCGGCATCCTCAAAGGTACATTCAGTGTGCTCTCTAACTGCTCCACGTTAGATACGCAGGGACTACCTTCCATGCCTTCTTAATCTTCTTGACATGACAATCACTAGACCAACTCTCACAAAGGTTAATGACTGAACGGGGCATATTTAGATGACAAACTAAGGCTTGTGTCTCAATCACTTGGGTCATTTAGCCATTCTGCTTTGCCCAGGGCTATAAGACCAGAACAGTTAAATCAATGAGTTTCACATCATTTTTTGCTACAACTTGCCTTGCAATTTAGGTCTTTCCTTCTCCTACGATTTCCATAACAGTAATCCTTTCCTTTTTCTTACGTTTGCATCACCGGTCTTTGTTCCATGCCACCAAACCACCTTTTCTCTAGTTTTTCTTGACTTATCTTGACTCTGTAATACCCCTATCATGTGATTTTAGTCTTCACTTCATCACTTTTCCTACTTTTACTTAATTTATGTTTCTTATATTAGGTTCGTTATATTTTATTCCATTCCTACTTATTATAATTCTTTTGACTCCAACGTTTCGTTCTAAAGTTCTAATTATCATAAACTCATCATCTAGTTTCATCTACTTAGAGAATGTTTTATTTGGACACTATACACCATGAAACATCATCCTGAGATTCAAGGCTAACCCTTGGTCAAATTCTACACTATTCACTTGTGTTCTCCTGCAAGTGATCTTATTTTAGTCAAAGCCAAATGATACATATTCTTTATAACATCCATATACCACTTTGTCGCTACTTTTCTCTCCCTCGACCTATAGTATTATGTCTATATGCACCTTGTCAGAACCTTTTTGTCGGCCCATAAAATCCGAACAGAAGTCTTTCCTTTTCCCTCTGTACTTTTCTATTAGTGTTCTTAGTAAGTAAATTGGTTACATGCTTTATCTAGTAGGGATAATTCCAAACTGATGCCGCGACACTTTTGGTACCATGCTTAATCTATGCTCAATCTCCCTCTCTGACAATTTCATTCTCTCTCAGCAAGCTATACTGCTATATTTGCAAACACCATTATTTTCTATATTTTGCACTAAATTGTTTTTCCTCCAACCTTTAGGAACTTTCCTAGTCTTACAAGCTTTTTCTTAGCTTTCTTGTGCATAATGCACCAATTTGGAAGCATCGTCCCTGTTTTCGTCGCATCATCCACGGCTGAAAGGGAACTTAACGATCTATCCTAGAAAAAAGGAGGGCTTAGTCTAGTAAGGCGTTGTATTTTACTTTGTATTGTTCTTCAATTTTGATGTTTAGATTTCTAGAACCCCTTTGAAAGAACAAACTTTGTAATATGTAAGTTCTAGACATGTTTTAAATGTTAACGTGTTGATTCAGCCGTCACAGTTTCTTTGGAAAACGATCCCCAAGTATTCTCAAGCAGAAAGAGAAACTCTGCGTTGGAAGATTGATACTCAATATTTCAGTTGTATCGTTTAGATGCTGAAAAGTGAACTCAGTAATTCATAATTTTTCCTCCTAGTTACGTCGTAATTTTTGTGACTGCGAAGTGAACGGACATAGGCATAACTTTTCTCTTTAGTTCTTTCTCTTTTTTGACTTGTGTGTCCTTTAAAGTTTTTCTTTTGACGTTAGTTGACAGTACAATATATCACAACTATTTTGTCCTGATCCGAGGATGAGAATTTAATAGCTAACTTCTGTCATGCCTAATGTGAATGCGAATCACTATTTGTGCTGTCGCAATATGACAATCTGCTTTATTTGTTTGGACTCAGTTCCTACTGTTTTACTTTCTAAGGTCGTTTTCCATTCAGATTCTAATTGCGTGAGATGCATCTTATTGTTTGTTTACTGCAGGTGTAAACATTTTAGAAAAACCTGGCGATAAACATGGCATTAGGTAAATACTCTAGAGTTGATGGTAGGAAGTCTTCATCCAGTTACTGTTCAACAGTGACTTTTGTTGTTTTTGTGGCCCTTTGCTTAGTTGGAGTGTGGATGATGACATCTTCGTCCGTAATTCCCATTCAAAATATAGACGTGCCCTCTCAGGATAGCAAAAATGAGGTCAAGGAACAAGTGAGTGGCAGCAATGAGAGCAACCCGAGCATCGAAAATAATGAGAGCAATACTAAGCAGTTTGAGGATAACCCTGGGGATTTACCTGAGGATGCAACAAGAGGGGACAGAGATGAAAAAGCTCAGAAGGAGAACAGTAATTTGCACAACTCGAACACTCCTGAAAACACAACAGACAATGCTGTAGAGGGAAACCAAGAAGAGAATCCTGGAAATAAGCCTAAGTCAGAAGACGCTTCTAAAACCGAAACTGGAAATGGCGAGGGGAAAATTGAAGATAGGGAATCAAAGATCGAGGACAGAGATTCTGAAGCCGGGGTGGCAAAAACAGACGGCAACTCTGTTAAACAAGGGAACAATGAAAATGACAAGAAATATGATTCAGATGAGAGCGAGAAGAAATCAGAGGAGAATACAGGTATAACAAAAGATGGGGATAAACTGGGTGGTGAAATAGAAGAAAAAAAGGATCAAAATGAAAAAAAGGAGCTAGACCACAGCTCTGAAAATGAAAAGATAGCCAAAGATCTAGTTCCGAGTGAGGTGTTTCCTTCTGGGGCTCAGTCAGAGCTTCTGAATGAAACTACAACTCAAAATGGGGCATGGTCAACTCAGACAGCAGAGTCAAAGAATGAAAAGGACGCACAAAAGTCTTCAGAACCAAATCAAGAAGTTGGATACAATTGGAAACTTTGCAATGTCACTGCAGGGCCGGATTACATCCCGTGCCTTGATAATTTGCAAGCAATTAAGAACCTTCGCACAACTAAGCACTATGAACATAGGGAGAGGCACTGTCCGGAGGATGCTCCTACTTGCCTTGTTCCTCTACCAGAAGGCTACCAACGCTCAATTGAGTGGCCTACTAGCAGGGAAAAGGTATAATACTTTTCTTTACAGTTCATTATTTGTTCACTTCTTATTTTTTTCCCCATCCTTTCTTACTTGTGGATCTTGAATTTTTGTTTTTGCAGATATGGTATCATAATGTTCCCCATACCAAACTTGCGGAATTCAAAGGGCACCAAAATTGGGTCAAAGTTAATGGTGACTATCTTACATTTCCAGGCGGTGGGACACAGTTTAAGCATGGTGCTCTTCATTACATTGATGTTATACAACAGGTTTAAGACTTCTACCTTTTCGATCTTATTGTGAAAGTTTCCATTGAAGGAAAAGAAATAATCTCTTTTGGCTTAGTGTTTTGTTATGTTCTTCTAAGTTAATGATAGTCAATGAACACCACTATTACTTTGTTGGAAACTGATTTAGCTTGTGTTCTATTACATTGGACATCTAAAAACATTGTATTGTGTCTGTATACTTGAAGCAGTGATTAAACATTGTATCGTGTCTGCATAAACTTGTGTCTTTTGAGCTTAGCTTACCATAATATGATATGTTTTGAAAAAACATGGATCTTGTTTTTGCAGTCTCTGCCTGATATTGCCTGGGGAAAGCGTTCTCGTGTGGTATTGGATGTGGGATGTGGGGTTGCTAGCTTTGGAGGCTATCTTTTTGATAAAGATGTGCTCACAATGTCATTGGCGCCAAAGGATGAACATGAAGCCCAAGTTCAGTTTGCACTTGAAAGGGGAATTCCTGCTATATCCGCTGTGATGGGCACTAAAAGGCTTCTGTTCCCAGGCAGAGTTTTTGACGTTGTGCATTGTGCTCGGTGTAGGGTCCCCTGGCATATTGAAGGTATTTTGTTTGCTGAATTCTGATGATCTGTGTGATAGAAGAAAAAAGAGAAGAGCTATTCTATTCCATTAGATTAGTTAAAGATAATACAATGCTAAGATAGTTTATATAGGCTAACCCTATAAGCCCTAATGAGATTAAAAGACTACACTATCTTTATAATGAAAGATAAATAAACAATGCTACATTCACACTGCGCCTTAAACTTAGGATGCGAGCGCGGAGAGTACCGTGAGTTCGCCAAGTGGAAAACGAAACCAAGCAGCCGTGTGTGTCGTAGTTAAGAAAGCAACCAACTGAAGTAAGGACTGAACAAAAGGTAGATCAATGATGCCGGACTAGAGATGTTGACGAACAAAATGACAATCAATCTCAACATGCTTCATATGTTCATGGAAAATGAAATTATAGGCAATTTGAATGGCACTTTTGCTATCACATAAAGAGGTGCAGGAGAATCAAGAGGAGCCAAACAGTTTTAGCAATAGCCTGAGACGGCACGATATTCAACTTCAATAGTAGAGCAAACAATAACAGATTGTTTTGTGCTTTTTGAAGAGATGAGAGAATCACAAAGAAAAACACAAACCAAAGGTGGATTTTCGATTAGTGAAGTCACCGGCCAAATCATCGTTAGCATATACCTGAAGAGTCAAACTCGAAGTAGAAGAGAGCAGTAAACAATTGTAGATAGTACAACGAATATACCCCAAGATACGTAGCAATGCAATCCAATAGGTAGAACGAGGGGCAAACACAAACTAGTTGACCATATGGACGACATAAGCAATATTAGGACGAGTTGCAATAACATATACCAAGCAGCCAATCAAGTCTCGATACTCATTAGTATTATCAAGGAGAACACCATCATAAGCAGAGAACTTGGTATGCAATTCGATAAAAGTATCGACAACCTTATCATTTGTGAGATTAGCACCATGGAGAACATCACTTGCATAGTTCGTCTGAGATTAAAAAAATTCCTTTTGACTGGCGCCATACCCAAAAAAAACATAGAGCACTACGAGCACTTAGCTTACTGCGGTCCCTCTTTGGGAGAAGGACGAAGCAGGCAGAACAAAACACACAACGAAGGGAATAATTAGGAATTTGACCATAGAGACGTGCATATAGAAAAGTATCAGAGAGAAGAGGTGTAGGCATCCGGTTCGGAAGATAAGTTGCCATGACCACAACATCCCCCCCAAAAATAGAAAGAATAGAGGACAAGAGAAGAAGAGATCTAGCAGAGGAAAGAAAGAGATTTTTTGCTTCAGAATACGCAAATTGAAAAAAGGACCTCAGGTAAGATGCCTAGAAGATGGTGGTGTTTTTTCTCAGTTCGGTCATTTTGGGTGGGAGTTATCAGAATAAGAGGATTGGTGAACAGTACCATGACTAGCCAAAAAATCTATAAACTCAAAAAGAAAGTATTCCCACTCAAATTAAATTGAAAGATTTTGACCGAAGGAAAAAGTTGAGTTTCCACCATAGTGTGAATTGCGATAATTTTTGAAAAAATCAGATTTGCGTGTTAGTTAATAAACCTGTGTATATTGATTGTAATCATTGGCAAAAGAAACATAATAAATAGAACTGGCATTGGTTGCAATTGAGGAAGGACGGTCCTCAGAAATCATAATGAACAGTATGAAAAGGAGAGGTAGAAACATAACTAATTTTATTAAAAGGAAAAACAGGCATTTTAGCAAACTTACAACCACTACACTCAGAAATGTCACTAATTGAAATTTTATCTAAAAGACCATATTTAACTAAAAGTTTCAAATGCGCACTAGACAAAATGCCAAAGACAAAAAGAAGAGTTCTCATCTAAAGAAATAGGGCAGTGGAAGTAGACTCCATTGGAATGTGCAAGATCTTCAAAGTGTAGAGGTCATCTAACTCTTCGGCCGGTCCTATTTGCTTCTTGGACACTCGACCATGTACAACAAAATAAGAAAAAGAGAACGAAACGTTAAAACTGAATCAGACAATTCTTATCGATTTGAGGCTTAAAGAAAATTGGGGCACATAGAATATATTGGGAATGGACAGTAAAGTAGATGAGGTAGGGAGAACAGAACCAAGGATAATTCATATGAGGTGGCAATACTAATAGGGGAAGTAGGAGAAATGCAATTACTAAGGATAGGCAAATTGGGAGTCATACAATAGGAAGAATCAGAATAAAAAATCCATGTTGTGGGTAAGATACCTACGGTGTTAGAACTATGCAAACCTGGGTGAGTGGTAGTAATAGCATAAGGTTATTGAGGACCTATTTCGGTGGCAATTGTGAAAGCTTGAAACTACTGATACTGTTCAAATCAGGGGGAGCACTTCCAGAAGTAGAAACTTCAAGCGTTATTGGAGGGCGATGAAGTTTCTATGGTGGTCGAGAAGATACGGAGCAAACGAATGAGAATAGTTGTGTTGCTTAGTTTGTACAAGCTTAGGACACACATTCTTCCGGTGACTTCTGATGGCAAAAGCTATATTCATACTTAGCAACTCGAGGTTTAGGCTTTTCGGTGACTTGAATCAAATGTGATATATGAGTAGGTAGGATAGGTGCCAAATGTTGACCAGATGGAGCAACAGGAGTAGCAAAGACGGACTGAGCGGGAAATGCGACTCAAGTCACTTTGAACCTAGTTCCTCTGTAATAAGTTCACGAACTGCATCATCAATTGAGGGTAAGAGAGATGGATGCAAAATAGCCCCATGAGGCGCTCAAACTGATCTCAAAGAGCCATATGATACTGCAAAAGACGTTTCTCATGATAGTGCACATAACTATCAAGTAATTGCAAGTCTGAAGGTTATATAAAAGCTATCCGATCCAAATAATTAGTCATCACGTTATAAAATTCTTGAATTGATTTATCCTTTTGAGTGGCATGTCGGATAGGCATTTCAAGCTCATACTGCTTAGCAAAATTCGATTCAAGATAGATAGTTTGCAAATAGTCTCACACTCTTCACTACTATATTTAGAAACATTTATGATAATACTTGGTTTTAAGGAGTTGTGAAGCGAAGTAAGAATCCAAGCATTTTTCATATCCCATTTTGCAAGTGCAATGGCATGCCCTTCTACTTTAGGATGGGAAGGCTGTTGTACTGAATCATCCACATATCCCCACAATTCCTTACCAATAATAAATTTTTTCATGATATTTGACCAATAAGAGTAGTTGTTACCTGTCAATCATATGCTCATTGCTTGCATTTTATCCTCTGACATGATGAAAACAAACAAAATCAAAACAGAGCAAGGGATGTCGTAACAAAGGTTGCTCAGGTCTTGTAGATCTAGTAAAATAGAGGTTGTCGGAGGCTTAAGGAGGTCCGATGAGGGTTGTCAGAGTATGAAAGGAGTCTGACGAGGGTCACTGGCAACAGACGAGGTTGGTAGAGGTTCGAACAGAATGGAAATCACAAGAAGCATTGATGAACAATGTAGATCGGGTAGAAAAATGCAGGTGAGAAGGCTTACGGAGGTCTTACGAGATCAAATATAGGGTTGTTGAATGTTGCTCATATAAATCCTAAGCAAACGAAAGAGACGATGCAGACGAAAGGGATGAATAGTGCTCTGATAGCATGATAGAAAGAAAAAGATAAGAGCTATTCTATCCAGTAGATTAATTAAAGATAATATAAGGCTAACATGGTTTATATTGGCTAATTAACCCTAATGAGACTAAAAGACCGCACTGCGCTTATAGTAAAAGATTAATAAAAAATGTTACTTTCACACTGTGAAGCACTGAACACGCCGCCATATCCATTTTGGACATGCCAAGGATAGACAACACACCAACACATTCGGGACATGCCAAGTGGCGTGGCCTATTATATTTGTTAATTTCAAGTAGTGAAGACACCGGGGGACACATTGGGGGATATGAGAGGTCAATTTCTAATTTAAAAAACTTATTTCGGGTTCATTTGAGATATTGAAGAAAAAGAAGATAACAATTACAAATTAAAAATTCCACCCTAATAAAATTGTCTCTTAATTAATCATATTATTATTGGTTTGTTAAAGATTCAATACAACGAAATTCAAAGTATATATGCTATTTGTTTCCGTGTCCCCTGCCATGTCCGTGCGTAATTCTTTTGAATTGCCATATCTTGTGTCCATAATTAAGAAAAAGAAGATAAAGTACAAATAAAAAATTCCACCCTAATAAAGTTGTTGCTTAATTAATCATATTATTATTGGTTTGTTAAAGATTCAATACAACGAAATTCAAAGTATATATGCTATCTTTTTCCGTGTCCTCTGCCATGTACGGGCGTAATTCTTTTGAATTGCCATATCTTGTGTCCATAATTATATCTATGCCTGTATCTATGTCCATGTCTGTGTTTATTAGCTAATCCAAGTTTAAGATCTGCAAGACTATTTTGCATCTGAAAGATTAATCATTTCATTCTCTGTTTGTTTATTCATTGGTGTGGTGTTTTGTTTCATTGGCTACTGTAATTTGAGCAATTCTTTTACAGTAGTGATCTTATGTATCTTTAGGCCCTAGGATTACTGTATGTCTTCTCTTTCACCACCTGTATTTTGCATCTTAATTTTTTTTCTTTTCCATTTCTTTTTTGAATGTTCATCTGATGCTGAAAACTGCAGGCGGTAAACTACTGTTGGAGCTAAATCGCGTACTTCGACCTGGAGGTTTCTTCATCTGGTCTGCCACTCCTGTTTACAAGACAAGCGCCGAAGATGTTGGGATTTGGCAAGGTAGATGATTTTCTTACGTGCTCACCTTTGTTTTCCTGAAGTGGGTGGATTGATTTGTGCTAACGAATTGTGTAATTTTTGTTGACATTGTTGGCAGCCATGAAGCAACTAACCAATTCAATGTGCTGGAATGCTGTAAAAATAACAAAGGATAACGTGAATAAAGTAGGAATAGCTATATATCAGAAACCTACTTCGAATGAATGTTACGAGAAAAGATCAGATAATGAACCTCCCCTCTGCCAAGAATCTGATGATCTGAATGCCGCCTGGTACTTTCTCTATATTCAGAATCATTTGCTTTCTGGTTTCTTAATTTGTTTGGAATAGCTGGCACTGTTGCACATTTTGAAAGATACTTATTTTCTCACTACTTATTATGTTAATGCAAAATAAGAATAGGAAACTGTGTTTCATAACTTGCATTTGAATAACATTGCTAGGTTTTCTGGAATTGGCTTATGCTTTTCTATGCATCCTTATTTCGTTCCAGAAACATTTCCTCTGCTGCTAATCATAATACACCTATAAACTATTATGTAATTTGTTTGATGTGTAAAGGAACATCCCATTGCAAGCATGTATGCACAGAGTGCCAGTTGATGCATCGGAACGTGGGTCTCAGTGGCCAGAACAATGGTCAGCAAGATTGGAGAAACCACCTTATTGGTTGTTGAGTTCACAGGTTGGAGTTTATGGCAAGGCAGCACCTGAAGATTTCACTGCAGACTACGAACACTGGAAACGCGTGGTGACTAAGTCATATCTTGTTGAATTGGAAATTAACTGGTCTAAAGTGAGGAATGTCATGGACATGAACTCCATCTATGGAGGGTAAGCATAGTAATTTATGGTTCCCAAGTGTTATCATGAACGGTCAGCTAAGTAGCACTGACATGGACACGAGACACGACCCGGAGACAATATTGATACTCAGACATGGGTTTCCAGAAAATGAGGATGCGACATGTTACGGATATGTTAAAAAAAAAATTTTTAGTCTATACACGATGCCTAAATAAAAATAGATTTTTTTTTAATTTATAATAAATTGCCATGAATTTCTTAATCCACATATGTCATTATGTTGTAGTTGTTCGCAACAGTATTTGAACAATTTTTTTTTTTACTATAGCCTAGCATTCCATTTGACATCCGTGATGTGTCGTCCATGTGTCCTAGAGTGTTTCGAAGTGTCCAAGGGTACAAAATTTTTTTAGGACACTTCTAATTTGAGTATCAGAAACGTGTCTGAGAGTGTGTTTGAGAAGTACCACGCGCCAGTGCGCTACTTCGAGCTAAGTGTCCATGCTTCATAGACATTCAGAAGTGTGAGTTATTACTTGTCTTGTTTATCTTTTGGACTCGTATATGATTGCTTTTGGTACTTCCAAACTGTAAGTCACTTTGAAAAGTTAGGAGAGTTTGTGGAATTTCCAAAATTACCCTGTGAAGTACTTATGAAATATAGACTAGTGGGAATGAAAGGCTACATTTGAAATAAATGCTTTTCAATTTGAAGTTGAGGGCAGTAATTGTACCTCCCTTTAAAAAGTTGGTATCCTCAAAAAGGACCAACGTAGTGGGATGGAGGGAGTGACTAGTATTTCTTATTTTATGGATGAGTGCTTTCTATGGCATAAATTATCTACTGCTTCATCCTTCTAGTGCGGGGTTAGTTTTTGAAGCTATTTCTAAGATTTTCAGTTCAGGAAGGTATAATCTCCACCGTCCATTGCTAACTTGCTACTACTTCCTGTGTCAAATGTTCTAGTTTCATATCATGTCTTCTGTGTTGTCCTGATAAAGTGACAATTTGTTGCAGATTTGCTGCTGCTCTGGGAGAACTGAAGGTGTGGGTCATGAATGTGGTCCCAGTGGATGCTCCAGATACACTGCCCATAATATATGAACGAGGTCTCTTTGGAATTTATCATGATTGGTGCGAATCATTTAGCACCTATCCTAGATCTTATGATCTTCTCCATGCGGATCATCTCTTCTCCAAGATTCAAAAGAAGTGTGTTTTCCCAATTCTTGATTTTGCTTTCCTAAGTTGAAAAACTTTATTCCTTTGTTTCGAATACTAGTTACTCGGGTTCTGATTGTATGATTGTTTTTTTGACACATCAGGTGCAATTTAAAGGCTGTAGTTGCTGAAGCTGATCGGATTCTAAGACCAGAGGGAAAGCTTATTGTTCGCGACAAAGTTGAGACACTTAATGAGCTGGAGAGCTTGCTGAAGGCTATGCGTTGGGTGATCCCCTTCAAATACTCCAAGGACAAGGAAGGACTACTATGCGCTCAGAAGACCCTTTGGCGCCCCACAGAAGTGGAAACAATCGTTTATGCCATTGGTTAAGCATCACAAGGCTTTAATGCCACTGGGAATAGGTATTCATTTTGTTTTTGATGGCAATTTTCAGATCATGGTAACTACTTGTAACTTTAGTAATTAGCCCATGTATCATTTCTGTTAGTGCCGTTTACCTTTTCATTATAGGGTTTTGGTTTCTTCATTAGAAGGTGGTGGTTGGGATTTTATTGTAATAGTAAAAGGTCTAGTTATTGAGGGAAATAGTCTTTGAAGTGTAAACTCACTGGTTAGAATTGCCGACGGACTTGAGATTCTTGAGTAGCACCGAGAAATTTGGGATGTCGGCGAAGAGAAAACGTGAACATTTCTGATTTATGTTTGTCATTTAATTGGTTGGTTTATATGAGCTGCAATATAACATGAGTCTTCTGCAGTTCAGCTTCAGTGTTTGGGGTGATTTCATTAGATCTCTAGACTAATTCGAGTCAAGTGGAGAGTCGTATTTCTATGTAATAATTTTGATATGCATGTCAAAAAATGTGTATCAATTCGCATTTAGTTGCTTCTGTGTTGTTTTTCTGATTGGACATTGGAGTTTTCAAAGTTGAGATGAATTTCCTTACCAAATTTGGAGGTGGTGGTATCTGGGTTTGATCCACAGACGAGATTGATGGGAAATATATAGTTGAAGTTCTTCCACTTTGACTCCTGGAACTTGGATGGTTTGGATCTTGGACTTGTAATTTTGTGTAGGGGTTTTTGTGAAGGAAAAAACAAGAAGGATAGATGATTCTACTTCAACCGAATTTAGAAGTTCCAAACAACAATTGTGTGTTTTTTGAGGAAGCATCAACGTATGACACCAAGCCTCTGTTTGGTGGTTGGATTCAGGTCGGAAACCCCCTCTTGGGATTGATTCATTCAGCTGAGGCTGCTGCACTGTGAAGAAGACATTTTCATGACGAAGAGCCAATACACAACAAAATGCTTTCTAGTTCCACAGTCAATTGTTCTTGTTCCATACTCAATTTGCACACACGAATACACACGCTCATACAAGTACGATGGCTGCACACACACTAATAGTGTAGAGCACGTGTGTGTGTGTGTGTGTGTTTTTACACTAGTGTCAGCGTGTGGAACTAGATTAATTAAAATTTTTTTCCTACATCTTTGCCTTTTTTTTCTTTTTCTTCCCATATTTATATAAATGGGACTCCATTTATCTTTGATATATACTAGAAGCGTGTATGAGACACTGCTTGCTCTAATTTTTTTTTGATTTTTGAAAAAAAAAAAAATCTACACATTAATTGACATCTACGCCAATATTTCTCCTTCCACTTTATTTGTTTTTTTGAAAAAACTTTTATACTTTTGCTCTTTATATAATTTTCATATTTAACCTTAAATTGTAATTCGTTAAAGGATTTTCATGCTCCCATCCATAATTAGGGTTACCACGCTTGATGAATGATAACGACAAGTTAATACTCATACTACTTTGGACTCGGCACTGAAAGCGAAATTGAGTATTCTGGGTTTAAGCTTCCTGCATTCTATGGGCATGTGTGAAATGACGTATAATTTTTCTACACCCCAACCATTATATCAAACTATTGACACTATAAAATGTGGGATTTATTATAATCGTGACACGTGGATAAAAGAGCACAATAAGAGATAAGCGAAGCAAGAGATTAGGAGTAACAAGTGGTCTACCACGTGACATCGGAATTAGCAAGTATCTTAGAGTGCCTGGTACCACTGGTAAAGTAGTAAGAAGACATGGGGTGAGTGGGTGGTTACTAAGGAGCATGTTGAGGTGTACTGATAACGTTAATGGGGAGATGGATGTTGTTGGAAGCCAGAAGCCTTGAAGGGAGGGCACATGATGTGCGTGAGAGCCCGTGCATGAACTTATCAGACGCAATTATGGTGTTGAGGAAGAGTAAAAATTCATTGAAGGCTTTAGAGGAACACTCCCAAAATCAAATAATAAATTTTAATTATCTTTATTACCAACATTCACTTATCCAAAACTTTACTTATTCTTTGCTTTTCAGTACTTTGGGCTTTCGTAAGAGTAGTCGTTCACATAGCTAGTAGTAGAAGTAATTTAGCTTAATTCGTATGCTACTTTGTTACTGTTATCATTTGTAATTGGGAATAAGAATTATTAATTTCAACTTTAATTTCTTTCGAGTTGATCCTTTGTGTTCATATTTGTTAACAATTATCAATCAAGTCATCTTGATTGAGGTAGGGGACCGATAAACATGATTGCCTGGTGCGCATATTTGACTTGATAATTTATGTAAAGACGAGTTAATCCTTATTGGCACGCTTGATCAAATTAAATCACACCTCTTTTTCAACAGGGATATTATTTCAACCATGGTTACCACTGGAAAACAAGTAGAACAATTTCAACCATTAAGAACCATGTCAGGGGGCATACCATAACTAAACATTTCAAAAAGGGTTCCCCATTCCAACGCGGAAATATGGGCTTAATCAACTTAATGGGAAATTAATTTGGCTAAAATACATTTGGTTATGGTCAATTTGGAAATTTGGTAAAATTGTGCGTGAATGCAAAAATTGTTTTTGGAGAATCATCATATATGCAAAATAATTATTATACAGCTCAAGTATCGGAATATATAGGACCTCGATATTAATCGGAATATGAATTTGGTGTTGGAACGTATTATATACATATAGGTGGATTTATACATGTATGTGAAGGCACGAGGACCACAGGCCGTCAACCGTAATATACTACAGCTAAGCCATAGTTATGTTTCCCAGGTCTATTCTTCAGTTGGTTTCTTCATAGTGAAGAACGCTCCTTTTCTTATAAAATCAATGTACATCTCTTATTTCCCCATTCTTTCAATTGCCTTACCATGTTTTTTTTTTTAATGTTCCCTCCTTCACGATAGGAAGTCTTCTCTGCCTCGTCCATCTTCCTGTTTAGACGGCGAAGCTCTCTGTCATTTTCGTCTAAGCATGCCAACATTGCTTCATTGAGTCCGACCAAGTCAACTTGTGTTGGGACCTCAACATTCGTGGGGGTAGGTTGGCGAATATCATTTGTCTCCCTGTTCGACACATCCTCTGCCCCTTAGTCTCTCTACGGGCCCTTGCATTGCTTGACTGGCTAAAAACTCGCGGCACGATCACGTCAATATAAATTCTTGCTTTTCAAGCTCCTATTGTGGTCGCCAATTGTGATGTGTTATTTTATGGGAGTCCCTCACAAGTTTTATTGGAGGTTAAACATGATTGACCTGGATTCGCTCCACCTGATTCTTCACCCAGAAGCCCTATCTACGCAAGGGAACAACTAGTCAAAAACATTTCGACTAATGGTCAGAATGCCATCCGATGGTAAAGTAAATATCAAAATGAGGGAAAGCTCGGAGAACAGGTGTTCTGCCCAACGCAAATATATGGATGACATATACTTAAAGCAATGCTTATAGTGTTTTTTCGTATGGTGTGGCTAAATATGCTCTAAGTACTCAACTTGGTATGTGTATTACAAGTATTCGATCCCTTTCCCCATTGGTATGCTCCCTTATTTATAGGGATTAGTTGAGTGTTCTGCTATACATACTCGAGTGCATTCTCTACACAAGTCATCCCTAATCGTGGATTGATTGGGCGTACGGTTGACAGGATTAGGTGACCAGAGTGTTGATGACCCAACCTGATTTTGTTTGATCATGGATCGACCATGCTTGTTTGACTTTGTGGCAAACTGATGGTTAGGTATGCCAAGCGAATTGTCTGCTTTTCGATTTATGTTCGGGCTAATAGATGGGCTCAAATTCTCTTTACCAGCCAAGATTTATTTATCCCTCACAATAATAATTAAATTATAATGCGCTTAAATTATTAAGTATTGAATTTAAAAATTTGGATGTCTACACTTCTTGTTGCATAAATGATCATTTGGTGGTTATATCTTACGTATACTTGAAAGAGCGCCAGGAAAGGGTAAAATAGACATTTAAAGGGTTAGAAATCATGACATCATTTTTTCCTGTGAACTACATGGACAAAAGTTAAGAGAGGATAGAATTTGGAGAATTGTATAAAAAGCAATGGAAACCGTGCATTTTAACAATATTTTGGGATGGTCCCTCTATTTGTTAGAACCTCAAGTGAGGTAAGTGATAATTACCCTAATATAAATCATCTCATATGTCATGATACGTCCCATTCCCAATTAACAAACCTCAAGTACAGAGTGGGAAAAAGGTAGGCTGAAAGAAATATTACAAAAGGATTTTTGAAGCACCACATTCGGTTAATTTTTTTCTTATAGCCAAAGTATCTGATTTGTTTTGAGATTATCTCAATTTAATGTCGATTAGCTCTCGGGTCTTAAAGTTAAGGACTGGACAAATTTTCAATGACCCCTAGTGATTGGTTCTGATAGGATTCGACCTCGTAACCTTGTGGGGACAAGTCCCTTAGTCACACTCTCTCCTTCCACTGAACTAATCCCTTGGGGTTTACATTCGATCGGTTGATGTTTAAAGGAGCATATGAGAAGAAACACCAATAAATCTAAATCATAGAGTTCAAATGGACAATGTGGTAAGCCGGATGTGCATTACAATGGGCCTTTGGTCCATGATCATGCTTGGCTCATTTGTGTATAGCTCAATTTGGGCTCGGCCCAAGGATAGCTTTGTCGTCGTTCGGTTGAGGGGTTTAGTAAGACCCTGGCCTGCCTCAGTCAGTGTCAAGTGCATGACATGCCAGGTCGGACCGATTCTTGGCTCGGTCGACATTTGTCACACTATCCATATCTCTCAAGTTGCAACCTCTGGCAGTTCTGTTGAGGGCTTGACGTTTGGCACGATCATGCAAAGGCGTACTCCCAACGTTGTGGGCAGTTGCCTAGGCAGACATGGATGAGGAGCACTCATAGGACATACAGACATATCCGTTGATCCGAATGGACGTGAGGTACATGGCGGAGGCGCCATGATTTTTGGGCCACGGTGCGACATCTTCGACCAACGCTCGCGACAAACTGTTAGGTTCTCTCTCCATAAATACCGCAAGGGTACTTGAACCTTAGGTACGTAGACCATTCATTCTTATACTTTCAAGTTGCTTTCTCCCTCTTTCAAAAGCTAACTTGATCGTCAGAGTGCTCATCGGAGACCTAATCCAGATTGGGACTAACTTAGTATTGAGTATTTTGCAACATAGTGAAGGATTAATAGAATTCGAGTGGAAAGTCTAGCGAGTGAATTTCAGACTCCATAGCCAAAAATAATACAGTAGAAAATTCATTCTTTACAACTATACACCTGAATGGAGTTTTAACCCATTAAGTCCATCTCAAATTAAATTACGGACGGAAGTTTTTTTGGCGCATAAATTCCAAAAATACTCTTATAGTAAAACACGCGATAACGTTATCTGTTTGTTAAATATCCTTTTAGTAAACACGTGATAATATTATCTGTTCGTTAGATATGAAAACAATGATTTCATTAAATAAAGTTACCTATTAGTGTTTATCAGTTAATATTATCTGTCGTTTTTAATAGATACCTTAGTAATCTGTTAGTATTTATTAGTCAACATTTTTGTTGATTTAAACAGATACCTTAACAAACAACATTATCTATTAATTTTCAAAGTAATAATATTATCAGATAAAATTATATGTTTTATGTTTTCTAATTTGACTAATACATATATCAAACAAACATATAATGTTATTTGACTTACTTATTAAAAAAATAACTTTATCTTTTAGTTTTGAAACAATAATTTTATTAGATAAAGTTACCTGTTAGTTTTTATTAGTTAGTATCATCTGTTACTTTTAACAGATATCTTAACAAATAACGTTATTTATTAGTTTTCAAAGTAATAATGTCATCAGATAAAATTATCTCTTCTCGTTCAAGGGCAAATCCGCTTGTAAAAAGATATCTAACATTAAAACTTTCCAAATCGTGAACCCTGACTCATAAATTATATAAACATGTCCTTAATAAGCCAAATCAGTCCAGATTTATTCTTTTGACCAATTTTTAGTAAAATAAAATTACCAAACAACAAAGGCTATTTCAAATGTATAGTTTCAATTTAGCACTTCCATAAAATTGGGTGCCATATGATGTTCTCAATTTGACCTCATAAAAAATAGCTCTGCGTTTCTCTACACACACACACACACACAGCATAAACGTATATGTTTATCTTTATTTATTTTTAACCGAGGTATCCAGGTCGGTTTGGACTCAAGTTGGGATAAAATTTGAGGGAGTCTCCACCTAAATACCGATTAATCATCGAGGCGCTGAGCTTATTGACCGGGTAAAGACGCTGTGACCTCTCCTTGTTACCAACAAGATTCGGCCTTAGGACGTTTGGGTTTACAACTGGCCTCGATCGATCTCCACTTGGACAACCCGTTGGGGTTTTTTTGTCCTTCAAAAAGTATAGGGATATGTATCTTTCTATTTTCATAAGATATTTTCTTTCTGTGATAGATAGATAGATATATATATATATAACATATATGTAAGAGTTAGTTATGGTGGATGACAATATATGACAGTTAATTACCACCTTTACCGGTGGGAGCGAGTCCCTTGTACTAATTATGTTACAAATAATCCTAGCCCTTCGGCTTCCACTTGATTTGCCTATTTTCATGCTTCTCACGACATCTACATCATCCATATAAAACACATATCCTCCCAACAACATTCTCTCAAAGAGAGATGGAAGATGAGAGGCCTAAAAATGGGTCAAATGTGGCCACTAAAGGTAGCCCAGAGAGCTCATGCTCAAAGAACAATAACAATGACAAAAACACCACCACCACCAATCACACCAACAAAGAACAAGACCGGTTTCTTCCGATAGCTAACGTGGGCCGGATCATGAAAAAGGTCATTCCGGGAAATGGGAAAATCTCTAAAGATGCTAAAGAGACGGTTCAAGAATGCGTGTCAGAGTTTATTAGCTTCGTTACTGGTGAAGCATCTGATAAATGCCAACGCGAGAAGAGGAAGACAATCAATGGAGATGACATTATATGGGCCATCACACTACTAGGGTTTGAGGATTATGTCAACCCACTTAAACAGTATCTTGCAAAATATAAAGAGTTGGAAGGAGAGAAGCTTCATTTTCCAAAGCAGCAGCAAAATCCACAACAACAACAACCACCGCCGCCGCCGCAGCCACCGCAACAAGTACGTCACAGCGACCATGAACAAAATATCTCATACAGTGCTCTATATTCTCCGGCAAATCTCATATCTCAACCACCTTTTGCGACAACAGATCAATCATTTTCGCTCCCTTTTGCACCGTCTTCAATTCAGAAGCAATTCCAAAAACAAGAACACATGGATTCAGTGGGACACTGGTGATCAAAACTGAATAGGGATTATATCCTTCCTATATATGTTGGACATAGAATGATATATACGTATATATGTATATATATATATAGTTAATTTACATGTTAATAATGCTATAATTGATTTCCTAGATGCCCTTTTATCGGTGCCTTAGTTGTGAGAAAACATAGTTTGAATTACAGTAATGTAAATTCAACAGGATACATATGATGAACTTTTGTTGTTCAATTTTGTTCCAGAAAAAGCTTATATCGAGATAAAATGAACACCATCCGTATGTAAACGTGATTTTATTTTTATTCAGGTATCACAGAGGATTCTTTATCAATAGTTTCTGATGTACAAGAGTTTAGATACACAGATATTTGGTCTGAAATTGATTGTGGCTATCATTGTTCTAGTCTTTGTATATTTGTTTAAAACAAATACTAAAAATTAAGTTCTATATCGTTGGAGGAGGTCTGGCATAGTATTCTTCTTAAACTTATGCCGGCCGTTGCTTGTTGATGATGTTGTGTATATATACTGTAGATGTTATCGCCTATGGGCCAAAGTCCATAAAAGAACCAAGTCAAAGAAGGTCACTTTTAAGTTTTTTTTTTGTTTTTTTTTTCGGTGGGGGGGTTGTGTGTTTTGTTTTGTCCGAAATGGCTACAAATATTTTCTTACTTCTACTATTTTAAATTTGAGAGAGCATCGCTTAAAGTGAGTTCCCTCACCCTTACACTACACATTGGAGGTTTCAAAGATTTTTTTGGTTAATTATCCAAAAGAGTACACCCACATGATGGGGTTGAATTACTCTCGGCTATGAGCTATATACTTATCTTCTTATAGTCAGCATGGAGGATTGGATTTGGACACTTACTGAGTCAGATCGAGTTGGAGGGATTGGATCCAGGACGAGTCCAAAGTCAATATCGTCAATAGGCTGGGCCGAGCTCAAACCAAGCCCACAGTCCATAACCCAGACCGAGAGGGGGGGGGGGGGGGGGGAGGGGTTTGACCTAGTGGATCCGAATCGAGCCAAGTCTAGTAAAAAAGTACAACATCGTATCGAGCCTAGACTAGGTCCATGGCACACAGTGCCTCCCTACGAATGTAGAAGCACTTCATGAGTCCGAACTGAGTACGAGATCATACTACTGAGCCGAGCTCGTATTGTACCAAACCAGAACCTCCACCTAGTGGATCAACACGTGAAGTTGTTAATCTTCTTACCACTAAAAGACGTCATAACCGAATTCTGTTACGAGTCGCTATTATTTGGAAGTGTGCTCCTCACATGTCAACCTAAGCTTAATGCTCAAGCCAAGGTCAGTATATAAGGTACAATATTTGAGAGAATGATCACATAATCTTGTAATCCTAACTCAGCACAATTTATCTTCTTCACTAAGTATTGATTTAGGTATCAGAGTGCTTCCTGACCCAACTCCCACAAGTAAGGTAAAAAAAAAAAAAGTATTTGAATGGAATATAACAAGTTTACCATTTCAATAACTGTATGTCTTGCATATATGCATGATGATTTTTTGTTACAAAATAATTTTATTCGTCAATATTTACCTATCCATAATTATGAAGAAAGAATTACCATTAACTATTAAAAATACTTTAATCCACATTCATTTGCTAGAATAGCATAAAAATGTTTGTGATGGGGATTTTGCACCTATTCCAAGAGGAGGATTGACTTACAATCAAAGCTTTTAATGAGTCACACTGGTATATAAAATCTTAGAAGAAAATTTAGTGAACAATCTTTAAAACTATGATGACGAAGTTCTTGTAGCAATAGTAAAATTGAAATCCTAATATGATAGTTAGGGTAAAACCCATGACTTATAATGTACAAGAAAAATATATGAGTTCAATACACAAACAAAAGAACTTCTAGACAAGAAGTTAATTGAAGAAATCACAAGTATGCATTTTAGCCCATCATTTATGGTAAAAAACTATGCTAAGATTAAAAGAGAAAAAGCCAGAATGATAGTTAACTATAAAAAGCTTAATGAATAATTAGTCTTTGATGGATATTTTATAGTGTGGAAAGACATTTTAATCTCCTTAACAAAAGGATAATAATAAAAGGAAAATAAAATGTTTACCCTGAGAGAGGTGTGTTAAAGAATATGTGGAAGTGTGCCTTTTTAAAAAGATGTTCCTTATATATACGCTAGTAATTGTTCGTGTTTAGTGGCATGGCGCAAGACGTTGATAACACATTTATATTGAGTTATATTTATTTTTTGCTAATCGAGAAGTGATTTTTCTCATACAATCTTCAAACGTAATCTACACATCTAATCAACTTTATGAAGTAAATTAAAGAAAAGTACATTCATCTATAACAATCAATGAAAAAAAGTTCACATACATATTACATGCTACACTCATCAACTTTATACGCCAACTTATTTTGTATTTTCTATCTCTTTAGTAATGTGGGATTAAACTTGTCCCCAAAAGTATTTTATTTTTTTAATCCTATCTATTGGATCAAATTTTAGC
This sequence comes from Arbutus unedo, assembly GCA_014822125.1. Taxonomy (NCBI): domain Eukaryota; kingdom Viridiplantae; phylum Streptophyta; class Magnoliopsida; order Ericales; family Ericaceae; genus Arbutus; species Arbutus unedo. Next base: position 56,119 of record JABCMJ010005968.1, read on the forward strand.
TTCATCTCAACCATTAAAATTTATAAAAAGTTAGTATGTGAGGAGATATTTTCAAAATACCCCCTTGTTTTGTTATATAGGTATGTGACATGATGCATAAAATATGCGTGGGTAAGAATCACATACGTTGGGTATCATGTTTACGCATGTTTTTCATTTATTTTTTTTCCCTTGCTATGTGCATTGCAAAAAATACCGGTTATTGTCTAAATAACCTTGTTCTATAGGTATGTGACATGTATGCATAAAATATGCGCGGGTAAGAATTGCATAAGTGGATATCATGTTTACGCATGTTTTTCATTTAATTTTTCTTTCCCTTGCTATGTGCATTGCAAAAAATACCAGTTATTGTCTAAATACTTATAATTAGCAGTCAATCTTATGACGAATTTTAAGTTAGATTTTGCTTAACTAAATTATTTGTTAGTATTTATTCAATTTTGTTTTGTATTTGTAATTTTGTATCAATTTTTTGTGCTTTATTGGTTTGTCTCAATAAAAAAATTTAAAAAGTATAAAATTATGTCTAAAAGTTAAAAAAAATAAGACAAAACACAAAAAATATGCCCAAATAACAAACATTGTTTTTGACTTATTTTTAATTTTTAAACATATCATGCCAAACATTAAACTAATAAGAATAGATACAACACTTGAACTTAGTCAAAATGCGAAGAAGGATATGAATTGCTTGGTCTTACTCCATCTATTTTATATACCAACTTATTTTGTATTTTCTTTCTCTTTAGCAATGTGAAATTCAAATTTGTCACCAAAAGTACTTTATTGTTTTAATCCTATCAATTGGGTAAAATTTTAGAGTTCATCTCCACCATTAAAATCTACAAAAAGTTAGTGTATGAGGAGACATATTCAAAACACCCCTTTATTTTGTTATATAAATAGATGTTACAAGCATCTTGCATGGTCTTCATCATATTTTCACGTTGCTTTCACATGAGGTTGCAAAGAATCTAAAGAGTTCAATTTGTTGTTCAGGTGTTTCAATATAATTCCTGGATATGACGACTTGCGTTTATTAATTTGTCTCCAAGTTTTATTAAAACTCCATTCTCTTGATAATGTTTTAATATTTAATATTATATTTAGAGATAGCGAATCAAGATCCTAGGTGAATTACTGATGATTTCTAAAGTGTGTTATAGGATCAACTTGTGTAATTAATTCATATAATATTTTTTTATTAATCTAGTTAAAAAAGTTTCTAGGGATGTGTGACAAATAATCGTCTTTTATCTATTATATATCAGCATCGATCTGTTATCGAGTTGTCCCTCAAAGCTCTCAAAACATGCTCCATTAGATTTTAAAAACTAGGAGAAATTACTCAATTAGTCCATCTACTTTGACTCTAATATCACTTTGGTCCCTACCTTTCAAATGATTCGATTTTAACCTTACATGTACGTTTGCATTCCAATCGAGTCCAATAGTTAACACCCGTTTCTTTTTGTAACGGAAAGTCAAATGTTGGCTTTTTTTAAAAGGTATTTTTGTAACTTTGTACCCCTTACTTCTTCTTCTATCTACTTCTCTCTCATCTGTTTCTCTCTTTTAATGTACTGGGTTTTTATTTTGATAAATCTCTCTCTCTCTCTGCCCTATCTTCTTCGTTTTCTTCTTCTGTAAAACTACAAATCCTCCTTCCAAAAACTCACTGCTGCTCTTAACTCTCATACCCCAGCCTCTCCAATTCCTGATATAATCACCTTGAGGTAGCCGTTACTTTTTGAACTATTGTTGTAAATGTCATCAAGATTCTTAACGAAGCTGTTTTGAGAAGTGCAAAGTGTATATATATATATATATATATGCTTTCAAAGTTTGGGCCATAGTGTTGGATTAGGACAGAAACAGTAGTAGGATTAAATCAATAGCTGATGCCCAAAAGTCTAGACACCCCAGAGCTTGAGGATCCATTAAACCCCTTGATCAAATGGACGAACTATTTGTTAGCAGTGCCAATTCTATGCATATGGTTGAATCTCGAAGCCCTGTGTTTTTATTTTTATAACAATTTGGTAAGAAACAACGAGATTTGGTAATATGAAGTTTTTTCCGGCAATAGAGTAATGACATGAATTGAGTATTTTTGGTTTTTAAGTGTCACCAATTGATGGCAAGTTTTTTTTTTTTTTTTTTTTATGGCGATAACTTTTCTTGAAGTTTCTAACAAATTTAGACGAGGAAAAATCTTGGTACACAACCTTACGGACATATGACCCCACATGCATCCAACGATACCGAATACATTTATATCTGGTTTGTGTCTATAAATCTGTGTGCGTAACATTACTCTTTAGACAATTGTTACTAAATCTTTTAAAGAGAGTTGGAGTTTGGTTGGTTAATTTTAGAGGTGTACATGGTCTGGATTGGACCGGTTCTATAAAAATCCAGGAACCAAACTATATTTAACAGTTTCAAAGAATTGAGAATCATAATTAGACCATTACACATATAAAATCAAACCAGAACTAAGCCATTAGATCGGTTCGGTTTGGTTCCGGTTCTAGTTCTAAACTATGTTTGCATTAAAAATTGTCAAAAAAATATGAATAGAATATCACTAATTTTTTTAAATTGCGAACAAAATAAACAATATAATAATTGCACCAATTTCATTATTTTAAAAACCAAATTTGTCCACAAAATAGAACAATTAAACTATCGGCAAATTAATCATCAAACAAACAAAATAACAAAATAATTGTTGAAATACTATGGTGCAAAATCTTGAATAACAATAGGAATTAAAATAGTTAAAGTCTTTTATTTTTTGACATCTTTATTGAGAATGGAAGATTTTGAAATACTGAGAATGAAAGATTTTCAAATAGTTAAAAAGAGTTTTATACATCTAATAAATTTATAGAAAATATAACAATGTATGAGTTTTTGATTTTTGAAAGTGGAAGGGTTGTGACTTTTTTGAAAGAGTGGAAGAGTAGCAAAAATTATGAATATATATATATATATATATATATGTAATTATGAAACTATGGATCGAACCATAATATTCGGTTCAAATTTTTTTAGAACCATAACCAATCCACTAAATCACAAAATCAATAAAAAAAACCGATTCGGTTTGGTCGGTTTGATTTAACGATTTTTTTTACACTCCTAGTTAATTTAATTTGATGACCGGTAGAGGGGAGAGAGAGAAGACGAGGAAGAAAGGGGAGATGATGAAGTTATCAAAATGGCTTTTAAAAAAAGACAGTATTTGAATTTCCTTTAGAAAAAAAAATGTACAGTATTGATAAGACTTGATTAAAATAAAATCGTAAATATAAGATCAAAATTGAATTATTTTAAAGAATATGAACCAAAATAAAATTAAGCTCAAAGTAGAGAGATTATTTGAGTAATTTACTCAAAAAAAAACTATTAATCATGTTTTTACTTTTGGGGAAATTTATTTTACGGTCTCATTTATAAGTGTTTGTTAGTTTTTTATCATATATACTTTTGAACATTATGTTTCGGTTCTATTTTTAAAAAAATACACAACTTATCCTGATTTTTAAATTGAGCAACTTTAGCGCTAAATCCCTATAAAAGAGAATGCACTTAGTGTATTCCATATCAGCTCGTCCTTTTACTGAATACTAAATTTATCATGTTTTGCCTTCTCACATGGATTTTCTTTGAACTGCCAAGTTTCTTTCTATGACATTCGATTTTGAGATTCCAAATGAATATACATGTTTGGTTATCATGGTATATATCATGGTAAATTCCTACAACTCCAAAAAATTAGATCATGGTAAATTTCACGCGTGATAAACATATATCATAGTAAATTTCGTGCAATGGTCATATTATGGTAAAGAACGACGATTTGCAGATTATGACAAATTTTCAGATTATGGTAAATTTCTGCAACTTCAATTGTTTTTGTTCTTTTACAATCGTCAAGATTTAAAAGTGCAGATCATGGTAAAATTCAGAGATTCAAAATGAGTACTACAAAAATAAGAACGATAATTAAATATTCTTCACTCACCGAGTAATTCGAACAATTTTCGAAAAAATATTTTAGGTTTGACGATGAAATCTTCCTCTTAACCCGCAACACTCGGTTTCCGGTGGACAAGAACATAAAAGTGGTGGGTTTATGTGATACATAATGAGTAATATAAGAACAGAATATTTACGTAATATCGTGTAAAAATCCGAAAATAGGATCAATAATCTAGTGAATTACTAATATTTCGGTGATTTAATCTTAAGATTCTAGAGAAATCTGTAGTATCAAAATTTATCATTAGCAAAGTACCATTCTGCTGATTTAAGATTCCGACAAATATTCTCAATATTAAGTGAAAAATAATTACCATATGTAATTCCATATTTAAAACTTAATTTAGTGTTACGATTTTAAACCTACAAAATCAGAAATTATATGTTCTTACTTAAAAAAAGATAAGAAGGTAAATTAATACTAAAAAATAATGACAAAAATATCAAATTATGTAAAAATAGAATGAAAACATAATTTCAAAAAATAGATGAGATGAAAAATTATACTGTAAAAGCTAATAGGAGTCTGATTTAAATTACCCTTACCTTTTCGATTAACACTTTGTTTGGAACTTGTGGAAATGAAGAGAAAGGAAAAGAACATAAAAAATTTTCTCTCTTGCTTGTTTGATTTTTAGTATAGAAGGGAAAAAGAAAATGTAAGAAAAAAGCAACAAGAATTCTTTGGAAATGGCAAGAAAAAATGATAGAGAAAATGGGAGAGAAAATTTTAAATAATCTCAAGACATTTAGTCAATTTTAATTTTTTCTATTCATTTTCTTTTAGAAACCAAACAAGAGAAAGTAGACAAAAACAAAAGAAAGTGTTTTTTTTTCTACTTTTTCTTGTTTTCTTTTGAAATTAACCAAAAGAATTTTTTTAATTTTTTTCACAATGTTTCCCTCAATTACTTTCCCTTCTTTTTTTTTTTTTTCCTTTCTATAAGTTCCAAACAAAGTCTTAGGGCATGTCCAAGAAATATTAGTTATTTTTCCTACGTATTTTTAAATTTAGCTAATTTTTTTCTTTCAAAACTCCAATAATACTATCTATTTTAGCTATTATCTATTAAAATATGTATTATTTTATTATTTTATTTTTCTTTTATTTATTTTTATTCTTTGAAAAAGGAAAAAGAAATTTTTAAAAGAGTGAGAAATTATTAAAAAAATAATTGTTTGTGAATAATACCTACATATAATTAGGCACTATTCACAAAACTAGAATACTTAGCTTTTTGTTGAGATTCTTAGAGTACAATTTTTGTGATTTTAATAGCTAAAATAGCTAAAAAATATGTTTTGTTAGCCTCTTGGTGATGGAATGTTGGGCCTGTAGTGAGGGGGCTCACTACATGGGTGTAGTGAGCCCATCCGGCCGTCCGTTTCGGTAATGGACGGTTCAGATTTAAATTAATATTTATTTGTAAAAATAATTAATAAATATTGATTTAAATCTGAACTGTTCGTTGTCGAAACGGACGGCCAGATGAGCTCACTACACCCATGTAATGAGCCCCTCACTACAGGCCCCATCTCCCTTGGTGATGCCCATATTCAGACTAATTGTTCATTAATAGCATGAATTAAGGATGAAGCAAAAAAACAATTATTTTGGTTGAAGTTTAAAGCAAACACCTTTCGACTGATCCTTCGTGACAAACACGTAGATCTTTTCTCCGTTATACCGCTAAGTATACACAGACAGGGAGAGGGGTTTGTGGTAATCAAATTGTGTGCGGTGGGGAAGATGGAGAAGATTAATCAAGCATTTGAGAAGGCAAAAATGCTGGTCGGGATGGACGCGGAAGAGGAACTCCCAGCTGAAGACGAGAGTTCGTTTGCCTTCATGGACGACTTCAACCGCCACTGCACATTGTCCACGAAGCAGGTTTTCTCTCTTTCTAGATATGTTATGCATCTATATGGATATATACATATGTACATCTACATACGCGTAGTAATTTCTTCAGTTTTGCAGTGTTCTGTATTATACCCTATCGTGCTAGAGTTTGTGACTCAGATCTCCGACTACTTATGCTGTAATTGTGTTGTAAATAGGAAATACTGATAAAGCTAGACAAGTCTAGGTTTAGTGTTTTTTTATCTGCAATTTTTTAGTTAGACTTTTTGAATCGAGGAAATATCCAGAACAATTTGTGGAAATCAGTCAGATTCCCTGAGGGCTCAATTGAACAATAGTTGTTGGTGCAACCCCCAAGTCCGAGTCCGTCTGTCAGACATGTTCACTGCTTCTTTGATACTGACTCCAAAAGTTAACGGGTAGCAATTAACATTGTCATCGGAAAGATAGAAACTTCTCTTTGATAGCCATTTCCTGATCTTATCTTGGGTTTCCATGATTGCTTGCTAGTATTAATCTGAATCAATGTCCTTACTAGGGCTGAATTTTGAACTTGTCCAGAGGAAGATGGATATTAGGCAAGAGCTTATGTGTACAAAAAGTGGCCGTACATGCATGTTTGAGTTTAAGTTTCTCATTTTCTTTTGTATTACCGGTGCCATGTAGTGCGGGAAAACACCTATCAATTTTTCTTGCGAACAATACATTGATATATTCTTTATATGCTTGAAGGCATTACCTTGTTTGGAAAATCCTTAATCTAACTGACAGTAGATGTCACGCCCTCAAATTTTAATGTTCAAATATATCAATTACTTGATAAAACCTCCCAAGATACATTAACCATCCCAAAATATCCATTCATACTAAGTCAATAACGTTTACCGATATTTAAGTTTTCAAAATAGGCTATCATAACCCTAATGACCATCAACACTTATACGACATTACATCAAAAGTCATTGAATCAAGAGTGAGTTGCAGTAGAAATTCAATGACTAAGGGTTGTTAATAGAGTCTTGGGACAGTTAAATTGTTCAAGTGGGCATTAGAACAAGGCAACAAAGTTGACTTTTCACAACCATAACAACTTGATTTATGGTTACTAAAAGAAACGGAGAAGGTAAAACTTGGTTCATTGTTCTCCCTTGAACCAAATCTTATTTGGTGCCTGGGAGCTGCACAAGATTTATGACGAGATTCATTTGAAGGGACTACATAGACAATTTCAAAACTAGGGAGAAACATTAGTGTTACTTGTGTTACACAAAAACAAGGGAGGACAATATCAAAACTAAGGAGAAATATTACTGTTACTTGTTCTAAATAGAAACTGGGGGATTGATGGGCTATGTTCGTTGACCATGTGTAACATCTAAGAAAGTTTGTGGTTAATTACGAAATGGCACCACTGGAAAGATATTCAATGCAACCTAAACATGTAGACTCTTGTGCCGTAGTTTATTTTGCTTGATTGAGCTGGAAAGACTTGATCAAAGAAAAAGCTGGAAAGACCGATTTGTTTAATAATTGCACAAGACTTGGGTTACAAGCTAGGCGTCAACTAGCATTAATTTGTTTTTTAGATTGCCAGCTAGCACTAAAATTTGTAACGGCATTTCAGTGAACAAAAAAAATGTAATTGCATTACTCTTCGTTATTCAGTAAATAGTGAAGTTTGTGGTGGATTAGAAGTTTCACATAAGATTGAATCTAAGAAGCCCGGATACTGATACAGGCATAGAAACAAAAACGAAGAGACACATGGAGACGTCATCCTTCAAAAAATTAGGACACAAACACCCCATGTCTTATAGGTGTATCTTGTAAACTAACATCAAAATAAAAAACTATTTACCTGTCAAATTAGATGAGAAGACCAACACCTAAACATTACGAATTTAGAAAATGCTCTAAGGAAGTGTTCAAACCCTAAGCATTCGTGTCAATCTTAATCTTGCCTCAAGTTCAAAATTATATTCTATTTCGCTAAAGTGTACCTAGCGTGTCCCCAACGTGTCCGATTACAAAAGAAATAACAGACAAATTGGACACAAGTTGGGTGCGTCTGACATGTTCCGGGAGACGAAGTGTGGTTGTCCTATACGGTTACAAGAGGCCATTGGGTGTGCCTGTGCTTCTTCGGATCAATGGTTGCATTTTTTTATAATGCTTACTGCTTAGATACATTTCGTGCAAGATCCTTGATGAGCTTTGAATAAATATCTCTCTCTCTTGTTAAACAGAGGCTTCACGGGTTTGTCATATGCTTGGTTGCTGGTTTAACTTGCACACTCATGGTAAGTTTACATAATCATGGTCAGTTTTTATTGTCGTTGTTACGAAGTTTGCAAATAGTTGTTATGAAGTTTTCTTTTGCGATTCCTTCTCTGCTCCGCCTAACTGCTGCATAGAATTTAACTTTATTGAACATGAAGCTGAACTTTAAACCTTAATATCATAGCCTTGTAAATGGATGAAGGTCTTGCTGCTTGAATGTCTATCCCTTTTGTTGCAAGTGACTATATGATGCAGATGTAATGAGTGAAGGTATTGGACTCGACCTATGAATCAAAGAACAAGTAGGTGTTCATCTACAAAGGATCATTTCCTGAAAGGTAGTGGCATTGGAGTAGGAGAGCACCTTTGTAACAATGGATTTAGAGCAAGAGCATCTTCTGATGTTTATCAAATATGTACAATAAGCATATGACACACATCATGTGTGTTTTTGTTTATGAATTACTTATGTAAATAATGAAATTTAGGCTTACCTACTAATTTTGTTCTTATGAAATATAGCGGGCTTTGAAATAGTCCTTATGATATTTTTCGCTCCAACTTTGTCCTTGCAGTATGAGTTGTTTTTCCAATGTCACTCTTGCCTTCAATGTAGTGATGGAAAAAGTTGATGCGGTTTACAGTTGCTTAGATAGAGTTGATGTGAGGCGCCACATGTTCTAAAATTGTATCATTCAAATCAAAACCTTCAGAAATATTAACTAAATGCAACCCCATCCCAAACCCACATAATACCCACACCAAAGGCACAAAACAATATCTCCCTCTCGTTTATGCCTTTAGAACATTCCACCCCCTCAAACACCACCCTTCCCACATAGAACTCTCCCTACATCAAAACCCGAATGACCTCTCTCTCTAACCCAATCAAAAAATTGACTTAACAGTAAGGGTGGCATTGCAACGCGGTTCATAATGTAAGAACGAAGTTGATGCGAATAATATTACCGGCATGATTTTGAAACCTGTTACATTTTTTGTCCACATTTTTTTTATAGGGACAAAAAATATGTTGTTACTGGAACATAAGCTAGTTCATTTCAAATGTATTTAATTATTTATTTGTAATTCTTAACTAAAAGAGTTTAATGCCCAAATAAGTGGAACTAGCAACTTGACCAGAGTGCTTCTTGTGAAATGATGCAAGTGCTTGTCAGGGTTTCCATTATTCGTAAGGGTTGTATTCAAATGGGCTTCCTCTCACCCAGGAGAGAATAGAATAACTCTGGTAACATTGATCTCTAGGTTTTTTTCGTTGGATGGGAAAAGGAAATCACATGTCATTCCTCTACTTCCAGCTATACAAAAGATTAATAGAAGTCGTCTTCACTCTTCACTCTTTAGTCGAAAGGATTATATTTTCCATCAAATACGGTTCCTCTCCCAAGTGAGCACCATTAGACACCTTAGAATCAGCATACAAATCTTCCCCGCAATTTCCCACCTAAGCTCCTTGCCAATAATAAAGTAACTCTGTCACATCTACCGGCAACTCCTAAAACACCAAGGTGTAAAGCTCTCAACCCATTGGGCAATGAAAATGGAGGCAAACCCCACGAATGCATTCTCCTTGTATGTGCAACACTAATTGGCCATGACTTTTCTCCTCTGAATTGAATTATCTATTGTGAGAATATTTTCTTGACCTGTGCACCATAGATAAATAAAGGAACCTTGGCGTTGTTTGATCGTTTTTATCATACTTTTAATCTAAATACTAAATAGCTGCAGTTTTGGATAACTCCATGTGCCTTTGAAAGGCACAAAAGTTTGATGGTTGTGCCTATATCATCATATGTATCACTACGCATTACTTTTTGAAACCATCAGGCAACTATGTCTTCCGAACATTTATGTCTCCTATTGTTACTAGGGATCAATTTTATCTAAAACTATATGGAAATTGTCTTTCTTACCATTTCATTTTCTGGTGTTAACTAGTCTTTGAAAAGGCACTCGTGACTTTTTAGAAGAAGTTCAGATACTCATAGTGTTGAACACAAGGTCGCAATTTATTTTCCTTTTATAGTCTATGACTAGATTATGTGGTGTGAAATGCATCAGTTAGTGGCGCAGGATGTTAGAAGCTCAAGGAAAAGTACATTTAAAGAAGGGGCAAAATGTGGAAATTGGCGTGGTTTCAAGTTAGAATGTAAGGGGGCATGCATAGTCAATTGGATCTAAGGGAACTATGAAAACAATCTTCAATAGATTTTTGTTATGCTTGGCATTGAACAAGAATGTCGCTGGTTAGTTTTCTAGTCAGGAGTATTTTGGTCTAGGTTTTCTATACAGGGCTGGGGGGCCGCCTGTGAGTTGTTTAATGGTCAATATGTATCTGGTTTGTGATTATGAGTCTTTTCTGGTGTCACATAAGTTTTATTAGTCTAAGGAATTAATAGCGTGGTGCGTCGAAATGCTGGGCCACTGCATTCTACCTGACAGATGGGCCCTGGTGGGGCCAGACTGAGTGTTTGTCCACGCGTACCGTCAGCCTTACAGGCTGATCTCATGGTTCGATACTAGGACGGGTCGGCGTCGTCGACTGGTGCCAGGCCGAGTCGACGTGTCATCCTGGGAATCTACAAAAAATCTAGATTTTATGGAAAGAAGCTTTGTGAAACTCGAGTTAGGTTGTGGTGCTAGTTGTGAGGCCTTCGTTCAAGAGATGGAGTCTCAGTGGGACGTCCAGATAGGTGGTCAAGGGTTCCACATCGCTTGGTGAATGTGAGTTCAGTGGTATTTATAAGAATATGAACTTTCCTTGTAGAAGGCCTTTTAAAAGCCGTAAGGGTGCCAAAACCCATTGGAACTTCACAGTTAAGCGTGTTCGTCCTGGAGCAATCCAAGGATAGGTGATCTATTGGGAAGTCCATGGGGTTTGAGCAACCAAAGCGGACAATATTGTACAAGGCGAGAACGGGTCGTTACAAGCTTGGTATGAAAACGCGGGACTTATGGAAGGAACCCTGTTTGGAAAGTTAGAAATTAGGGAAGGATTCCAGAATAGAATCACGATTATTTGGAAAAGGATCTTGGACAGGTTTCACTACCGATTTTGGAGATGAGATCGTCTATGTAAAGGAGGATACAAAACCTAGAAATGTATACAATCAATAGAAGAGCAATACTTTTGTGCTTTCTCATCTGTGTTCGGACTTAAGCATCGGAATGCCTTTCTGCACGTATAGGCCGGGTGGCACTAAGGAGTTGTTCATGGTGCAGATAGAGGTGTTAATCGGATCCAAGAAGGCGTACCAAATCAGATCGGTAGATCTAGCAATCCCACAAGTAGTTTCCTTTTTCTTAACCATTGTAGTTTTGGTTGGTTTAGGAAGTCTCTAGTCTATATAGAGGATGTTGTGCCTCGGTGATAATGGAAATCGACATTAAAGAAAATTTTGAGGTTTGAAGCCTCCTTGTTATTGTGCAATGCAATCAAACCCTAGGTGTGAGGCCTAAGGGTCCTAGGAGTGTGATTCCTAGACCTATATTCTATTCTTCATCTTTTTTCTTGTTTTCTTCTTGCAATAGCCACTGTCACTTTCCATGAGGTACTATTCACAGCTCTGATAGCATGAAATTGTCCTGAAATGTTGCCTAATCATGACCCCACTGCTACTTCTTTGTTATGCCATTGAAAACCGAAAATCCTGCACCTGTCCTACATCAGTTTGTTTTTCAGTGAGCACTTGGAGAGCATTTTAGACTACTATTTTTTGATTTTGATTTTCTTCAATTGACTTTTGTGATGTACTTCAAACTTTTGTATTTGTTCCACTGACAGCTTCTGTCTCTTCCTTGAAACTTTTATGGCCGATGTTGGTTAGTACAAGAACAAGACGCTTTTCTGCAGCTTGGAGTATTTACTTTTTGCTATTTCACAATAGAAGAGGTGTCACTTGGTTATGTTATTGAATGGTTATTGTTGTTTTAGAATGTTGTATGATAACTATCTGATTGAATGGTTTGTATTTGGTTTGGAACATATTCAATACATTTGGCTATTAATTCCCTTTCTCCCCCTTCATGTATTGCAGTCTATCCTGGTTTTCTTCAATCCCATCAAGTTTGGACTAACTTTCACCTTTGGCAATTTGCTCTCGCTTGGGAGGTTTGTGTGTAGATTTGTGTATTTGTGTACTTCATGTCATTATTTGATGTCTTAGTTCCATGAGTAATGTAGTATAACAGACCTTAGTTTAGATTGTTTTTCAATCAAGGTAATTAGTTCTAGTTGTCAGTTCTAGGGATCTCTATTGCAGTTTCGTTATTTTTTGAAGTTTGGATGAGTTTGTTCATCCTTATACGGGAAGTTCATCTGCTTTCTCCAGCCTTGACTTGTTACCCTGTTTCCTTCATCTAATTCCCGTATCTTCTTTGAGTGCCATTACGTTGAATGAAATCACTTTTACCTTCTAGTCATTGTTCAAACTTCAAAATACTTTGAACCAAATCAGTACAGTCGTGAGACCGCTGTCATAGCTTCTTCAAACTGTTCAGATCGCCCTTTTCTGTTGGTTTAATGGCCTAGCTTCATTCATTGGATTAAGGAAATTGTAACAGGCATGGGATGAAGTAAATTATGTACCAAGATATTAAACCTAGACACTTCGTGCATTTCATTCTTTCTGGTGCCAAAACTATTGGTAAGAGGATTTTAAGCAAACTACAGAAGAAGAAACTAAGAGGCCCCATCACAAGCTAATGTCCGAAGCCACTTTCCCAACATTCCTGATTGAATATTTCAACCTCGATCTTCCAACACCTACAGCTATCATTAGTTAACACTTGTGTTCTAATCCATTAAATGTTTAACTAATTATTCCCATAGTAGTCTCCTTTTCTGAATGTGACTGCGCAAAATTCTGGGGTGATTCTAACATAAGTTGTTTTGGCATACAATGAAATTGGCAGTAATGAAGTCCACAATTATAACCATAATCAAAGGGGCTTTCTATTTATCCATCTCAAATTGAACAACTGTACTACCTAGTAATACACATTATGAGAATATTACAATTGAAAACCAGCCATCTGGCCCACATGATAAGGTCTACCCTATATCACCAAATAGTTAAGCCTAGGGCTTGGCTGGTTGCTTTCATTATATATTTATCTAGTTCTTTAAGTCACTTATGGATTTCTTGTCCAGAACTAGATTATATGTACTAAATTTTGTGGGTATCTGGGAGTCCTCCGCCACTAGACACCTCCGGAGGAGCTTCCACCCACTAGCAGAGCCGCAACGCCCCCGATGTCCGTAGAACTCACTTGTCTCCAATAAGAAGAGGGTTCTTTAGAACTCTTCCATAATCACAGCTCCAAGAGCTGACTATAACTATGGTGACTCCATCAACATACAACACCCTAGGTTAGGAGCAAGGCCTAAGGACTTGGCTCGGGACCTAAAGAGGCATGTGGTCTAAAGTCTAGAGCAAGGGGTTTGTCAAGGAGGATGAGCCCACCCTCAGGCAAACTCCAGCTTGATCGATCCTAGAGAGAGGGCATCACCTTACATCTGACACCTCGGAAGATGTATCCCAACCACTTTTTGACGCTTAGGAGTCCTTATCACACCAACTACCTCTCCTATGATACAGACATATCATCTAAACCATCCTTGAGTTCCATGATACAGAACCCAACTTTTGATCATAAGACTTAAAAAAGAAGCTATGTCAACCTCCTCCACGTTGCTCCTCCAATGGGAAGAAAGTTTTCTCCTGCTCTAAGGCTCCTATGCAAAGATGGATTGACACACCATTAGAGACATGACAAGCATTCAACACATTGAATGCAAGCCTAACATATTTACTCTCTAGTTGAACAATCTCCACTGCCATCACTCTCTCTCTTTCTAAGGTTGCCTTGAGCTCTCTTCTCCACCTCTGGTGGTCTTGAGTCCATTATAGTGCCCGCCATATTCCTAGAAGGCACACTTCTACTCCCAATATCCACATTTTAGTTCGCCGTGGAAGGGTGGTGCTCACTCCAATGGTAAGAAGGGCGCTCAAACTCAGACTAGTGTCAAAGTTATAAAGACCTTGGGTGGCATCATGTGGAACAACCTTTTCAAGAAGCCATTATTGAGCAATTTCACTCTGTGACAGACACCCTCGCAGCCATGCAACAAATGCAAAACCACTTGATGAAAAGCTTGCTCACATGGCAGAGGGGAGTTGCCAATTCTCCGGCTTCTCTAGTAGAGATGGATTGATCTCTGCCTACGAGCTCGGAGATTGAAAACCTTGACAATCTACCCACCAGCCCAAGCCCCTCCGCCCAAAGAAAATCTCCCTCCGGCGGCGGGATCAAACCAAACTCTACCGGCGGAGACAACCTTGCCAAAGGTCCCCTCCCACATAATACTCTCGTCTATTCTCCCCCAAAACTTGACAAACCCAATGCCCGTCACTCTAGAGCGAATCAAGGAGCAAGTTCAAGCACTCATCCAATTAGAAAAGGCCCCTCTCCTTTTCGCTGCGTATGCCGATTTACGTCCTCCATACCCAATGGAGGTTGCAAGCATGCCCTACCCTGACGGGTACATGGTGCCCAAGTTTATCCTCATTGACGGTAGATGAGGGAATGTCAAAGAACACGTGACTTGCTTTTTGGATAGTCTTGATGTCCATAGCATGAATCTTAGTCTTAGGTTACGAGAGTTTTCAAATTCTCTAACAGAAAGAGCATACTCATGGTATGCCAACCTCACAATTGACTCAGTCGCTTCTTGGGAAGATTTGCTTAAGATATTCTACTCCAAGTTCTTTTGCGCAAAGGAGCGCCTCACCACCCTCCACTTAATAAGGGTGACCCAAAGACCCTCAGAAGACCTCCATTCTTATGTCTACCGCTTTCGTGAATTGTCGACGGACGTTCAAGATCGAGTAGCATAGGACTACCTGGCAAAGATATGCATAGAAGGAATGCATTTCACCTACAAGCCTCAGTGACCCATCACTTTTCAGATTTCTCTCTACTATGTGAAGTGGCTCAAAATTTGAGCAAATCTGTGGACATCACACCACAAGAACAGACATGCCCACCTCGCTATAAACCCTCCTCGTGGAGGCCTACATCCGACCTTGGTCACTTAGCTCATATGGACTCTAGGCCATTAGCCTACGCAGCCTCTAGTCCGCCTAACCGAGGCCGAGGTGATCGACACAAGCGCCAAAAGTTTTTGAACCACCAACCTTGCCGGCGACAGTGGAGGCCTAAGCATTTCACGACTCTTGATGCAGGACGGGAAGGTAGTCCTCCCACAAGTTTGGAGGGAGCCAACTCGTCAAGACAAGAGCCACCGCGACTATTGCATACTCCCCACAATGGTTCGCCACAACACAAAAGATTGTTGGGCCCTCCGGTGAATGTTCCAAAAATTCATGAATGAAAACTCCTTGGAGTTCCTAGCTACCAAGGATGTTCTCTGGAATCTTCTTCCGAACCACAGAGAATGGTAAAGTAGTCATGATGGCCACACACACAATAAAGCCCTAAGTGGAAGGGGTCAACAATGACTATCTTCCACCATGATGAGTAATAAGAGCCAACAATATGCAAAGCTTCTAACCTTATGGAACTTGAATGCCCAAACGATAAGACAAGCTGCCGTTCTCCAAAATACCATGAAGTTCAAGCAGCTCCTCGATAAATTTGGCTTTTCTAAGCCAATGAGACTTGACGCAACAAAGGCCATACTCCATGCCGCCGAGGAGCATTGAAAGCACTGCATAGGCCTTTTTGGCTTACTCCGCAAAGCACTTAGAGACAATTTTCTCTCCATTACATTCACCGAGGCCGATCGGCTGCTCCCTTTTCCTATAATTGGCCCTTGTATCTTCCAATAAAAATCAATGAAGTTGAATTCCAAAGGGGTTTCATGGATGGTGGAGCCTCCCTTACATAATGCCTTGCTCTACTTTCAAAACCGCTGGCTTCCCACCCGGTCATCTTGTGGAACAACCCATCACCATTTACGATTTCAAAAACCGTAGTCAACAAACAATATGATAAGTAGACTTAATCGTGGGTCAAATATGCTCCGCGACTATGTTTCACGTGATCGACTTGGAAACGACTTACCATGCGCTCCTAGCGAGGACTTGGATGCACCGATATCCCGCTGTCCCCTCTACTTACCACCAGTGCATGAAAGACATACAATAACAACATCGTCACCATCACGGCATCCCCAAAATATTTCAAGCCCGATGAATCTCACGTGGCGAACGCCGTATTTTATAACAACGTAGACGAAGAGGAAACCCCTACTCCCCCTAGAGGCATCCCTATTCCCAAATGGAGCGAGATTTCAAAGGAAGACCTCTCAACGAGTGCAAGTCTTACCAAGAAGCGAGAGAGAAGCAAAGTTCCACCTAACTCTGAAATCCCTCCACGACGACAAATAATCCTCCTAAGGTAACAAAGTACACCAACTTGACGACAATGAGGTCTCTCGTTTATGAAGGCACGCGGAGATGGTTCCCTCGCCCTAGGTGGCTGGTTCCCTGCACGAATGTCATGAAGCTCAGAATGTGCAGGAGGACCCAATAGAATTTCTCACCCAATGTTGCATCTTGTAAAACTTAGCACACTGACAATCGGGTAATTTAAATAAGAAGAAAAGGAAGAATTCCAAGTCCGCTTCGTTGAGTCAAGAGCGGAGCTTTTTCAAGATCGTGTCTCCTTGGTCATGCAAGATGTCAAACCAACTCTAGAGTGCTTGCAAGATGGGCTTCGGCCACAAAAACCAAAGCTTTTAGAAATCAACCTGGCCCTCGAGGGGACATCACCAAAGCCTGATCTTTTTGCAAAGACCTCCTAGAAGAAAGAAAACAAGCTCTCATCCAGCTCACTGGAGAGTATGAAGATGTCTTTGCATGAACTATGCTGAGATGCCAGGCTCGGATCCCACTGTCACCACGCATAGACTCAATGTTCTACCATATGCCCAACCACTAAAACAAGGCCTCCGATTCTACAAACCAGATGTAGAACTGAAATGCTCCTCAAATCTGGATTTATCAAACCAGTCCAACACCCTTCCTGGCTCTCCAGACTGTTCACGTCGTAAAGAAAAATGGGCAAATTCGTGTGCGTGGATTTTAGAGATTTGGACAAATCTTGCCCAAAGGATGAATTTCCCCCCTCTAGCATCAACACTCGTGGTTTTGGTGGCCGGCCACCATATGTTCTCATTTATGGATGCTTTTAGCGGCTACAACAAAATTAAGATGGCCCGAGAGGATGCTCCCAAGACTTCCTTTCGTATGCCTAATGGCAACTTCTTCTACACTGGCATGCCTTTCAGACAATACTAGCACCACAAATTAACGAGCTATGACCTCTATTTTTTGCGACATGTTTCACAGGATACTTGAGTTCTACATTGACGACCTGGTGGTCAAGTCCAAGGAGGAGGAAACCCACCTCAAAGACCTCCAAGATGTGTTCGAAAGATGCAGACGATATAGACTACAAATGAACCCATTGAAGCGCATTCGGAGTCATACCCGACAAGTTCCTTGGTTGTGTGGTCCATCGTCATGGCGTTGATTTGGACTCCCGCTAAAATTTCAAATATCCAGGAAATGCCCCACTCTATTAATGTGGATGAGTTGTGGACATTTATAGGGTGGACATCTTATTTGTGAAGGTTTATTCCCGCCATGGTGGAGATAACTCAACCTTTGGGCAGCTTGATCAAGAAAGACGCCAATTTCATCTCGAAGGAGGAGCACCAGAAGGCATTCTAGGTTGTGAAGTCAATTTTAACATTGCCCCTCACAATGATTCCCCCTCAACCAAGAAAGCCTCTCCTCCTATACATAACCTCCACTCGTTCCATTGGAGCTTTGCTGGCGCAAGAAATAGATGGACTTGAGCGCCCAGTTTACTACATTACTAGAGTGATACAAGGGGAAGAGGCGTGTTACTCACCAATAGATCGTCACTGCTCGCCATTGCATTTGCCGCGCAAAAGTTCTGGAACTACCTCCTATCCTACACGCTTCACCTAGTTACAAAATATGATCCAATCAGATTCCTCCTCACCCGCCTTGCCCTAACAGGGAGGCCGACTGAATGGTTGTTGTCATTAGCAGAATATGAGATCATTTGCAAAGCTTCTCGAGCGGTCAAAAGTCAAGCCTTAGCCGATCTTTTAGCTCACTTTGCAAGTGAAGAGTATGAGCCCCCATTCGAAGAAGTTCCCGGAGATGAGTTCCAAGCAACGCAAGTAGAAATAAGAGTATGGAGCCTGAGTTTTGACGGTTCCTCAACAACGAAAGGTGGAGGAGCCGGAATCTTCCTAACATCACCAAACGGAGCAAATATCAATCTCTCTTCCAAACTCGATTTCCAATGCTCCAATAATGAAGCCAAGTACGCGGCCCTTATCTTGGGTCTCATGGCAACTTTGAATTGTGGCATAACCCTTCTTTGCATCAAAGGAGATTCCAAGCTTGTGGTGAGGCAAACAAATGGAGAGTATGCTATCAAAGAAACTCCTTCGGCTTCTTATAGAACCATAGTGGGAAGATTAATCGATAGGTTCGACACGCTCCGCATAGAGCGTGCTTCTCGGTCAGAAAATTGCCACCTCGACGCCTTGGCCACCCTGGCCTCCAAAGTTGAGGTTCTATGAGCCAACCAAAGTCAAAATTCTGAAGAGAACCATGCCTTACTCGGTAGCTGACATATTCGTAGAACTAGATGTCTAAGATTGGAGGACCCCCATAATCATATGAGCTCTAGAATCCCTCAAGATCCATGATCCTTAGCAACTTGAAGCACTTCACCATCCACCAGGGAATTCTATACTTCAAAGGCTCAAGTGGCCTTTTAGCTCGTTGCATGGGGGTGGAGGAAGCCAAAGTCAAACTTCACGAGGTACATGAACGAACGTGTAAGACGGGAGATGCGAGCCTCTATAGAAGACACCAACAAGGTTGAGTGTAGCTTCTTTGGAGTCTATCTTAATTGGCGAAGACCCTACATCGAATTCCTCTCCGATGGGGCCTTACCTTGTGACAGAATAGATGTCTCAATTCTAAAGAAGCGGGCCTCCATGTTCTTTATTTATAGCGGCTTACTCTTCGGAAGAAGTTTCATGGGGCAACCCCTCAAATGACCCTCTGGTTTGAGGTATCCCTCTGCGATGGTGCCTTACCTCCAAAAGAGGTATGTGGTCTAGAGGCTAGAGCAGGGGGTCCTTCAAGGAGGATGAGCCCACCCTCTGGCGAACTCCATCTTGACCGATCCGAGAGTGAGAGGGCATCACGTGACGTCTGACACCTCAGAATATGTATCACAACCTCCTTCTGACACCTACGAGCTCATATCACACCAAACACCTCTCTTATGATAGAGGTCTCCATATATCATCCAAACCATCTCTCAGTTCCGTGACATAGAACCCAACTTCTACCATGTCAACCTCCTCTACCATGCCCCTGCAGCCAACTAGCTAGCTTCTTCCTCCTTTAAGGCTTCTATATAAAGATGGATTGACACATCATTTAAGACACGACAAACATTCAGCACATTCAATGCAAGCCTAACATATCTACTCTCTGGTGACCAATCTCCGCTGCCATTCCTCTCTCTCTCTCTCCCTAAGGTTGCCCTGAACTCTATCCTCCACTTTCAGTGGTCTCGAGTCCATTGTCACCATTTTCTTGGAAGGCACACTTCCACTCCTAATATCAACAAATTTCATTTTAATACTTAGACAGAGAGTTTTTACGTTTTGTTTTGGGCTTTTCTTTTGTCCCTTCGTGATCTCTTGCTGTCAGAGTTTTAATTAGTTATTTTTCTTTTCGTTTTCCCTCCGTGCAAGTAATGAAATTGTTGTGTGTGTGTGCCCTTTAATTCTTGACATCTTTGCGGCGCTGTGTATATCAGATCCTAAGGTGGAGTCTTTCTTATGGCAGCACAGCATTTCTGATAGGCCCAAAACGGCAAGTGACAATGATGCTTGACCCTGTGCGTATATATGCAACCGCTATATACATAGCAAGCATGATTATGGCCTTCTTTTGTGCTCTCTATGTAAGTCCCTGTACTGTTGTTTCTTTTAAACGCTCTTCCTCATCCCTTCTTTCTACAAGCTGCAAGATACTTTCTATTTTCTCATGCCATATCTTTCTCATTGACTGTACTGAGCAGGTTCGTAACAAGCTATTGACTCTTTTGGCAATCATGTTGGAGTTTGGTGCACTTATTTGGTATGTTAAAGTTTATTATATATTTGTTTCTTTCATATGGGTTGATAGGATGAACAGGGCTTGACTGGCTTGCAAGTGTTTTCCTTGACATCAGACATTTTCTGTCAAATGAGGTCAAAGCTATTGTTGGCTTGCTATTTGTTTAAAGTTAAAACATTGGCTTGCAAAATGAATATCAAGAAAAAAAGAACAAGAATCTTGCTTTTTCCCTTTTTCTTTCATTACTTTGACCACTCCCTTTTGGGACTTTCTCTCCCTCATAGATGTGGAAATAATACGCATATTTCAACAACTTCTTGTATCATGAGCACCTTATTCATATGCTATTGAATATCCATTGTCATACTTCATCTGTTCCATTTTATCAGTTATTATGCCTACCTCCCTCTTCCATATGATTAACAGGTATAGCTTGAGCTACATCCCATTTGCAAGGTCTATGGTCTCAAAGGTCATGGTAGCTTGCTTTGACACAGAGTTTTGAACTGATACGTACTCGGAAAAGAAATGAAGCTATTGAAGAAGAAGTTTGGTGCTTAATACACTCAAGTCTTCTTAGTCATACACAAAAACCAATACTTAGATTGCCTGAGTGCACTCTGTTGAAGATAAAATGCATGTGTGAGTATGTACCTTCTACTTGTTTTACCTTTACACGGGGTTCTAGTCTTGTTACTATATGTTTCGGAGTCAATTGATCTCTCTATCAAGTCCGAACTATAAATGTTGTAATAGAAGAAAAACGAGAAATTGTTTGGATTTGAGGCGAAACCCTTCCTTGCCATTACAAAGTTCTTCTGCTGTAATCTCCAGAATCAAGGGTCAGTTGACTTCCCTAGTTAGGTTAACTGATGTAAAAGTGACAAGAAATACTGTAAAGGTTTGCAGTGTAGGGAGATGTTCATTGGCCTTCAGTTTTGTCTATGTTCTTTTTGCAGCCTTTTGATCTCTGTTAAGGAAATGCTATGCCTAGCAGGTTCCACGTGATATCAACTGTCTTTTGAGCTCATATTCCATTCAAATTATACTATCTTGGACTATAATTTCTTGAATCGTGTTTCTATTATTTTTTCTAGCGACGACATATGTACAGATTTCTCTTTTTGTAGCTTTATTTTTTGTGACCATGTTTTAATTCTCGCCTTCACATCCAACTGAGTGGATTTTAGGCATCACACAGGTAAGGGGCCGCATCATCTATTGGTTTGCCCCTTTGTGTTTTATCTTGGTGAAGTCTGCAGTTTTTCGCTGTTTCTTGAGATCATATATGAGCATCACCATATGTGATCTGGATTCGAACTCGTCCTAGATGACATGCCAATGTTCTTGGTGCTAAAAAATACCGCGACTTGCCTGCCCAAAATAAGGGAATTCTTTTCACATAGCACAGGATATAAAATTTTGTTCAGGCTGATGCTGTTTTTGGATCAAGGGATTTTCGAAAGAAGTAAATAGTGGGAGGGATCTCTTTTTCCAAAGGGAAAAAAAGGAGAATGTACTTAACAATGAGGATAGTCCCCTGCTCTGTGTTGAGGATTATAACCAAGTATACCTCTCTCCCGACGACTAAGTGATGGTAATTGTAGTATGCTGGTTCCTTTGCTTTCCATCCTTTCCTCCTCAATGCGGGCCTTTCAGAATTGAACTCTTTGGGTTTCCATTTCACATGGGCTAGCAATATGGAGGGTGAACAGATTACCATTTTTCTAATGGAAAATGGGCTCGTCTAAATTTTACTGCTATGTTCATAATCTTCCTATCCATGTATCAGACCACTTCCCAATTCTCCTAGAATGAAAATATGCAGAATAAATCTCCATTATTTAGAATTGTGCAACGGATGAGAGCCAATTGCCGTAACCTTAAAGCTTGGGCACAAAATGGAGGCTGGAGTTTGACACTGGAAACAGGCTTTCAGATAACTTAAATCGTTGGTTGTCTTGTTTTGGCTTTTGAGGTTTGGAATGCAGCTTTTCAGATTCCGGCAGTAAGTCCAAATGGTTTCCTGCTATGTTTCTTTAATACTTACAACGATATGGTTAGTCCTTCAGTCGCTACTATTGTCCTGTTTTCTCTGAACTTGGGCTATTGCTTAAAGAAACAAACTATTCACGTATAGACCTGCTTTCTAAAGTTTCGTCCCCTTCTTCTCGTAGCAACTTTAGGGCTCAGTTTGTGCAGTGTTATATACAAGATCATTTTAAAAAACTTTCCTAATTGTGATGAGAGCCTAGAGATGAATCACTGATTGCCTCCCACATCAGTAAGTGATGATCACCATCCATCCTTAAATTCTCATAAGATCCCTAGGACAATAAATTCCTAAAACTAAAAACAAATGCACATAGCATTGCCTTCAATTGAAACCCAGGATGCAAAATAAGAAACTAAACTAACATGTAAATTAGAAAACTAACATGCATTAGGGCTTACATGAACAGGCTACTGGTTTGAATTAGCGAACAAGCATGAAAAGCTACCAACGTGAATTAGGAGACTATATTAAACAGTTACCCAATTAGCTAGATCCACCTGTTTTATTCTTAAAACACCCCCGCGCCCCCCCTTTTCTTTACTTTTCGGTTCCTCTATCAGCCTTGAACCCAAAATCAAACCTTGCAATCCTCTTTCGTCAATTCTTGAAACCCAAAATCAAACCAAATTCCTTTTCTTCTATCAAATCTTGAAGAGAAAGTCTAAGGACCCAGAAAATATTTTCCAGAAATGTTTCAGAATTTAAAATGAATGGAATAGATTTATTTGAGTGTGTAAGCTTCTAAAATTCAAATGAATCTTAATATTTGATTTTGAATTCGGGGATGTTTTTGGAGAAATTTTTCTAGCACTGTAGCACTCCTCAATCTTAAAATTCAAAATTAAATGCTGCAGTTTCTATCAAACCTTAAAACCAAAAATCAAACCTTGTATATTTATACCATCAATAGAAATTACCAATTATTTTCTCAAAATTATCGCAAGAACCCAAAGGTGTTCAAAAGTGTTGGTTTGCGAAAAATATCCCTGGATCTAAATATTTTTGTGCTTTTGGTAATTGGTATTTCTTTTTCAGTGCTCTCGTTTAAGGATTTTTTTTCCCATGGGATATAAGAAACCCAAAACGTTGATGAGTCAAGTTATGGTATCTTTTGTGTGACTTGCTTCCTTGGATATACTGATTTGCACTATAGAATAGAGTGATTTGCACTTTGAAAGTTGACGACTTGCACAATTGTAGGCCAAAACCCCCAATTGATGAGTCAAGTTGTGATAGGTACCCTTTGAGTGACTTACTCCCTAAAGTGCACTTACTTGCACGATGAGACAAATTGGCTTGCACGATGAAGAATCATGACTTGCACTATGGAGATTCGTGACTTGCTAATAGGATAATAGGACAAGACTCCCCATTGATAGGTCAAGTCATGATACATTTTGTGTGACTTGTATCCTGGAACACAATGAATTGCACTCTAAAGATAACCACCGACTTGCACCATAGTGGGCCAAGATCCCCATTGATGGCCCAAGTCAACTTGTTGTCTGACTTGCTAATCTCTAGGGTGTAAGGACTTGCACTATGTATTTTACAAATTTAACACAAAACTAAAAGATAAAAAATAATAAAAAGTATTTCAAAACATATATGGCAAACTTAATTTTTTTAAGAAAAAATATTAGAAAAATTGATGCATTTTGTGTGACTTGTACCCTAAAACACAGTGACTTGCTATCTGAAGGTGGTTGACTTGCACCATAGTGCGCTAAGATCTCTTCATTGATGGCCCAAGTCAACATTTTGTCTGACTTGCTCCCTAGGGTGTAAGGACTTGCACTATGTGTTTTATAAATTTAACACAAAATTAATAAATGGAAAAACATAAAGATAAAAAATAATAAAAAGTATTTCAAAAAAATATAGGGAAAACTTAATTTTTTTAAGAAAAAAATATTAAAAACTAGCAGTCGAGGCACACGCGATGCGTGTGCACGTCGAGCATCTGTTATGTTATGTAGCCTTCTATTGTTTGCGTGTCTGTTCTTCTCTCGTTGTTGTGTTGCTGCTTCAGGAGGAAGATTTTGTCGACGTAGGCATTGCCATATATATTTGTGTTCTTGTCTTCAGCTCGAACGAGTTGCATCTTTTATTTCTCCAGCAGAATTTATTTGAAATTGCATGCTAGGCGTAAAAGAGAAATAAAAATTGCAATATAAGAAATATATATAACGAGTAAGAACTTGATAGCACATACATACAATGTGAGTATGATATGGATTGCCCCAAAAAACTGTATATTCCAAAATGTTGAATACAGAATTCAAGCCTTCATCTAGGCGTTAAATTTCAGAGAGTTTAGTTCCCAACTTCCTACGCTTCTTCTTCAACATTGACTATCAACCATCTATAATCTATCAATATACATATCCCTGCGTCTGTCTATATCTCTCACCAATTAGTTACTCCTCACATAAACGAATAGCGCGACTCTGTTGGAATGAAATTAGACAACTCTTATGGGACATTGTGGGCCGATCATTGGGACTACAACGCGAAACCACTTCCAATGGAGCCCAAGAAGAGCGGCGGCATCTGGAAGATATACTGTGGCAAGTTCGTTTCAGTCGAGCAAATAGCAAATGGGAAGGGGGTAAAAGAGAGAGAAGGAGATATACCTTGAGATTTCACACGCATAATGTACCAAGAACTTCTG
Organism: Arbutus unedo; assembly: GCA_014822125.1. Classification (NCBI taxonomy): domain Eukaryota; kingdom Viridiplantae; phylum Streptophyta; class Magnoliopsida; order Ericales; family Ericaceae; genus Arbutus; species Arbutus unedo. The sequence goes on from JABCMJ010005968.1 coordinate 81,282, forward strand.
TTTGGAGGGAAATGTGGAGGGGCAGAATTCCATTTTCATGTTGGGTATGTAAACTATTTAGAAAGGAATTAAAAATTGTTTTTGAATGCATTTTAGGAAATTTAAAATTGAAGACAATGACATAAAAATGAAGCTTTACTGATATTGAAATAGATAACTTAAGGACTTATTTGATTTGCGGGTTGGGCACACGAGATTGGACTATTTGTGCCTAATTCTGCGCAATCTCATGTTTAGTTTTTCAAAATTGAACCAGGATAAATAATCTTGGAATTATTATAATATTTATATGTGAGGTACTACTTAATCCTAAGGAGAGGGATGAGACTCATTTAATCCGATTTGTACCAACTATTACTCCATCAACTCCGACCACCTCTCCGCCGCCGCCACCACCACCACCACCGCCTCCAACCACCATCATCACTGTCGCCACCTTTGACCATCACCACCACCGTCACTATCACCCACTGCCGACCACCACTACCACCCTTACTGCCATCACCTCCATCTCCACCAACGACCACCACCATCGCCTCCATCTCCACTACTACCGCTGCAACCACCTTTGACCACGACCTCCGCTGCCGTCACCACCACTACCGACGTCACCATGCCAACACCATATACATATATCCAAATAATTCTAGAAAAACATCTCTGTTCAAAATCCTAGATATTCGAGTGGGATATCCTCGAAATAATCCAGAACATAAAATCAGGTTTAACTGATATTAAAACAGTACCAAAACAATTAGGAAGAGAAAATGGACTGATGCCGAGGTTAATTGTCAGAAAAAGGCCAAGACTAATGGGCAAGCCCAGACGAAGCCTTCTGCGGTTTTTCCCCCTGCCCCTCCACCTTCCTCTGCTCCGAAAAAGCCTTCGGTTGTAGTTTATGGTACACCGAACCAGTTCTGAAGCTGAACAACCTGTTCCTCACTCTTGAGGATTTCATGGATGCCATGAAGAATGTTGTCGTGGCTCTAGTCGAGGGCATGGTGCTACCAAAGGATGCCAAAATGTTGTCGAAGGATCTAGAGAGTGCTTTCACCGAGCTAGCCAAGTTGTCAGTAAAGGTAATTTATAGTTTCATAGCTTGTGAGGTTTTAGAGGAATGATTCCTAGCACTTCGTTTATTCGCAATCGTGTCAATATTTGGTGGCCGTAAAGCAAGGGCTTGCTAAGAGCACGATCAAGTACTGGGCCTTGAAGACCCAGCTAGCCGACGAGAAGAGGGCCCATGATGAGACTAAGAAGTCTAGGGACTCGGCTATGGTGGTGATCAAAATCACTGAGGACCGAGTAAAGAAGGTTTTGTCGGATGCTGAGGCCAAGGTTGCTGAGTTGCTGAAGCAGATGGAAGAGGCTAACGCAAAGGGTTTTGATGAAGGCTTCACTGAGGCCGAGCGTTGATACATGGAGCAGATGGACGACATCAATGATGAGTTTGCAGACTTACTGCAGCAATTTTTCGTTGCCGGATGGACCAAGGCTTTGAAGGAAGCCTACGTTCCAACCGAATCTACTCATTTTGAAAGCATCCCCAAGTACAGTGAAAGAAGCATTCTGCCGACCAGCCCTTCGATTGTTCCTCCCATCAAAGCTTTGAAAGAGAAGACTGTTGAAGCTACAACTGTTAATGTGACCAAAGGTAATGAAGTCCTCCGCCCACCGGGGGCGGAGTTGAGCATTTGCCTGAGGTCGCACTACCCCATGCCGAAGGTGATAAAGATATTGAAGGCCAAACTGATTCACCATGGGCTCAAACGTGAGCTCGAGATTTGTATCCAGTTTTTATATGCATCAAACTATTGTCGGTTGGCACGGACTTGTTCTCCACTTTGTGATTTTTTGAATGTTTTGAAACTATTATCGGCTGGTGTCGACAGTTTGCTTTTGATTTAATGAATGGATGTTTATTTTCTCTAGGCCATTGTTTCTGGTATTGGGTAGGAGTCTTTACCCCCTAGTCACTGCCGAGTTTTGAGCGACATGGCTAGGGAGTGACTATTAGCATTCGTCCATTCGACCGATCGTGAAGACTTGAGAAAATTCCCAGGGCGGTAAAACACCGAGTGTAGGCCATGAGGGGTGGCTTAGCAGCTACCTGAGCCCAATGGTTGGCAATGCCACCACACCATAATGTCGTCGGTCGTGACTGAGGGGTAGGACTTGGAAAACATTGCTAGGAATTCTAAGTTTGAGGTGAGGACCTATGTGTCCCCAGTCGTACAGCCATGCCACCATGTAGAAGTAATGAAATGAGGAACGTGGGAAATACCAAGTTTGATTGAATGACTAAAATGTTAGAAATGACAAAAGGCCATTGGCTATACACAATGTTTTAAAAATAACAGAAGACCCTTGGTCGTACAATCTAGTGATAATATTTCCTCACATTCTAGGCGTTCCAAGGTCGAGGAACCGGGGTGCCATCTAAATCTTCCAGTTTGTGGGACCCTATGCCGGCAATCTTGGTGACTTGGTAGAGGACTTCCTAGTTAGGGCTAAGCTTCTTCATCTGTTTTGCTTTGACTACCTTTCGTAGAACTAAGTCGTCAGGTTTAAATGGTCAGGACCGCGACTTTCTTGTTGTATACCTTAAATATTCCTGCTGGTAGGTGGCAATCCAAATTCTGGTTGAATCCCTCTACTCGTCGACTAAATCCAAGGCAATAGTGATTGACCAGTCATTGGCGTTTGGTTGGAAGTCCTCTGTCCACATAGTTGGCAGACTTGATTTTAGAGGAACAACTGCTTCCATGAGAAGGCCAGTGAAAAAGGGGTTCGGCCAGTTGACCGATGAGGCGTTGTCCAGTAGGCCCACAAAACGTTGTAGAACTCTTCGGCCCATCTCCCCTTGGCTGCTAAGAGTCGCTTCTTGATGCCGCCAAGCATGATTTTAGTGGAGGCTTCAACCATTACACTAGGGATAAGAATGGGTTGAATTGAATAAGCAAATACGATGCTCGGCGCCAAAAAATTTGAACAGGTCTCCCATGAATTGCGTACCATTGTTAAAGATAAAGGCGCATGCGATGTCAAACCTGGAGACGAAGTTACGCCAGACGAAACTTTTCACGTCCCGATCTTCAATTGTAACTAGGGGCTCGGCCTCCACCCATTTGGTGAAGTAGTCCATAGCCGTGATTAAAAACTTGAAACCCCCAGAGGCCATTGGGAACTTCCCGATGATATCTAGGCTCCACTGAGAAAACGACCAGGGGCTAAAGAGGGGATTAAGGTGCTCGGCAGGTTGATGGAGGAGAAGGGAGAACTTTTGACACTTGTCGCATTCCCTGAACATCTTATCTACTTCTGCGTTCATGTTCGGCCACCAATACCCTTGTGTGAGGGCTCGGTGCACCAGTAAACATGCCTAGTGATACCCACAGCGGCTAGAGTGCAACTCTTGAAGTATGACACGCGTTTGTTCTAAATGTGCGCACAAGAGGTAAGGTCCGGAGTAAGATCTTCGGTAGAGTTGGGGATTAGGACCCATAAAAAATTGGGCTGCATTGTGTACCACTCTATGTGCTTCCTTTTGTTCTTCAGGTAGGACTTCGTCTTTCAAGTAAGCTATAATTGGATCCATCCGGCTGGGCTCGGGAGTAGTACAAAGGACTTCCTCTATGGTCCATTGATCTTCAATGCTCGATTTGGGGAGGATGTCTACAAACACGGTCCTCTACTCCCTAGTGTCCATGGCCAAAGCTAACACGGTTAAGGGGTTGGCGTGGACATTCTGTTATTGTACTACCTAGTCAAGACTGAAATATTTGAATTGGGGAGTTAGTTTCATAACTTCTTCAACATGCCGAGACATTTGATCGTCCTGGGCTTCATAGTCTTCGGACATTTGGTTGACCACCAGCTGGGAGTCACTGTAAGCCACCAACCGTTCAGCTCCTAGACCAGAGACAAACCGGAGGCCGGCCAGAAGGGCGTTGAACTCAACCTTATTGTTAGAAGTCGTGAAATTGACCCAGAGGGTCTGTTCGTGTTGAACACCTTTAGACGACATGAGCACGGCTCCAGCCCCTACTCCATGGTTGTTGGAGGCTCCGTCGACATACAACTTCCAGAAGTTACCATGTAAGAACGTCTAGTGTGTATTCTCGGTTGGATTAGTGATCGATTTCTGTGGCTGGCCGCTGGTGCTTGGTGAGTATTCAGCGATGAAATCGACAAGGACCTGACCTTTGGTTGTCGTCCTCGGCTGGTACTGAATATCGAAGTTGGTGAACTCCACCATCCACTTTAAGATCCTATTGGAGAGGGCTTTGCAGAACAATGTCTTAAGAGGATGCTCGGTCAATATTGTGACGGGGTGAGCTTGGAAGTATGGTGCCAGTGTCTAGAGGCCGAGATTAGTGCTAAGGCCAGCTTTTCCAAAGGTAAGTACCTGGTCTCAACATTAATCAGCGTCTTGTTGGTATAGTAGATGGGGAGGTGGGCACTGTCCTCTTATCGCACGAGAACCGAATTGATTGCATGCTGAGAGACAGCCAGATAGAGGAAGAGAGGCTCTTTTTCTTTCGGTGTGGTGAAGAGTGGTGCTGAGGACAAGTAATATTTGAGAGCTTACAGTGCTCGATCACACTTCGGAGTCCAGTTGAAGCTCATTCGGCTACACTTCTTGACGAGGTCGAAAAAAGGTTGACATTTGTTGGAGGATCGGCTGATGAACTTGTTCAGTGCGGTTGTCAATCCAGTTAATTTCTGAACTCCCTTGATTGTGTATGGAGCCTCCAGGTTGTTGATTGCGGTGATCTGGTTGGGGTCAGCTTCAACACCCCTTCTGGTGACAAGGTAGCCCAAGAGTTTCCCTAAGCCGACTCCTAAGGAGCATTTCTCGGCGTTTAGAAGGAGTTTGTGCTTGTTCAGGATGTTGAAGACTTCTTGAAGATGCGTTGGGTGGTCAGCCTTGTGCTAACTCTTGAAGACCATGTCATTGATGTAAGCCTCCGTCGTGTCGCTAATTTGTTCACTGAACATCTTGGTGATCATCTGTCAATAAGAAGCCCTGGCATTTTTTAGGCTGAAGGGCATCATTTTGTAGCAGAACAATCCCTGGGGGCTGATGAAGGCTGTCTTCTTCCTATCTGGCTCATGTATGGTGATCTGGTGATAGCCTCGGTAGGCGTATTTTTTTATATTTACGCAACTATCATTATTAATTACGTAAATATTATTATCAATTATAAAATATACCATCCATCTATTCATATGTATAATATAATGAAACAAATCATTTATAATTATTCAACTCCTTAGGGGTACTAGGTGCCCAAGTCTTTAACTACATAAATTATTGGGTACATATGAGATGAGAAACTACACGAAACCAGTTTCACGTTTAGACTGATTGTGTAAAAAATAAAATGTAAATAAAAAATATAAAGTGCACTGGGTTGAATGGCAGACCGTTCCAGTACCTAACGACACAAATGACAAGCTAGTGGTAGAAATGATTGTGCTGAATCGAGAGATAGGCTGGCAAGGCCGGAAGCCCAATAGAACTTGTGGGCCTTAATCCAAGAGTGGATACTCGGTTGGGTTGAAAATTCAGTCCGAATGAAGACCCGAACTGATGGAACTTCCAAAATATCGTGAGAAAATCTAGGGCGTCAGTATTGTGATGATGACATCAGTCTGCGTACGTTTGTCCTTAAACCATTTTTGCTGTATTTTTATATGCCAAAGCTAGCATCTTGTCTATTTTGTTGTCCCTAAAATTTTGCCTCAAGTAGTGCTAACTCTTCTGCCAAGCATAAATCCTGACTCCATTGTATGTCCTTTTGTCTCCTGCATTCCAAGTTGCTAGATATTCTAATTTACTGGATCTATTTGTTCACATCCCCATGAAAACTTGATCCGTCACAAACTTTAATTGTGCAGGATTACTTAGGGGGAGTTTCCTCGCTAATCCCTATCTTTT
>JABCMJ010005971.1:0-32884 GCA_014822125.1 Arbutus unedo
CTATGAATTCATAGATTAGAAGGTGTGAACTCCTTTGGACCCTCTATTGATTAGTTGAGACAAGCAAGAGTAGGTAGTCGCGACAGCGTGCGAGGAAAGGCAATCAAATGCTAGTGAAAAGTACAGGGGATCAAGGAATAAGCATCTTTAGCGGTTGTTTTCAGAATCACTTTTCGGAAAACTTATTAGGTTGATGGATTTTGAAACTTGTTTATAATGAAATTTTGGAAAAGACACCATTTTTAAGAGAACACAGATCAAGATATCATATTCCCGAAAACCATTCCTTTTAAGAATAAATAGTGCTTATCGACTTAGAAAACTACCTCCTTAAGTAGGGGTAAAATCGATTTGGGTTCGATTTGTTTGTCGGCATACAACACCAGAATTGATCGGTTCGGGGTAGAAATTACCTGTACTGATCCCGACCAAATTTATGAAGAACCGATAATGGTTCCGGTGGGATCGGTTCGGTCGGGATAGTCAAGTTGACCGAAAATAGGCCTAATTTGGCCACAACCCACATTGATAGCTCACAACCCACAATTTACGGAAAATGGACCGAAATGCTTTCCTAAAAACTTGGGCTGTCTCCTATATTTTGGGCCAAATTCACCAATTAATTTATCCCATCCTATAAAATTAATTTTCTTATGCTGTGTACAATAAATTCAATTCACTCGGTTAGAGCAAAAAAAAAAAAAAAAGACAACTTGACACCGAATCTAGAAATCCAAAAAAATTGTACGATTAAACCGAAACGGACATATACCTACTCTGGACCCACCAAATAGCGGTTTTTTCAGTCGGTTCGGTTTTTTGGGTAATACTTCCCTATCCTTAAGCTTATTGCCTCTCAAAATTAGAAATTCGAAGAACTTTTAAGCAACATTTAAGCTAATTGTGAATGTTTTTCAAAATCATTGATATCCTGTATTTGAAAACAGACTGCATAAGTTTAAGGTAAACCTCACCACCAAGATCAGACATTCAATATATTTTTGTGTCTAAGCCGTAATGGAAATGACATTTATCTATTCTACTATCTTGTTTACCTGATGCAGCTTAACAGGATGAGGATCTAGCAAAAGCTTATGAAAATCAGTTTTAGGATGTCGAAAGTGAAGATTACCTCTCTTGGGAAGTGATGATACGTCTTTTGTGTCAAACGAGGATAATATGGCGGTAAGTGAGGAACGATATCATGGTTGTTTGTGACACGAATTGTATTAGGTACAAGTTTGCTGTAGCGAGATGCGAAAGCAGTATTGCCAATACGAGGTTGTCCAAACGTCATAACGTGAACATTGTGGATTTCATAATTGACCTGAAATAAGAAGACAATCCTTCAATACAATCTGTCACAATACTAGTCATAAAACACCATAAAAAACGAAACGCTACATGTCATGTCTTTCTTTTTTGTTTTCTCTACTTCTGAAATCAGAATAAGAGGGGGAGCCCAACTAGGCGAGCCTACGAGGGGCGAGGCCAACCAGCTAGAGATGTTGGGCCTACGTGTGCCAACACCAACTAGAAAACTTCTGCTGCTTGGGCCTAAGCTCCTTAACCACCCGTTGTGTCATCCAAGTCTACCAATAAGAGAGACGGAAGGAGGGAAAGACTGATACGAAGAAGCGGGGCAATGTCCTCACTTTAAGAAGTCCAGTTCAGTAATACAATTAGAGTGACCACTGCTAAACTCTGTGATTTACAACTACCCTCACTAGTGTTGGGATATCCGGTCCCACTATGAAAACATGAGAGAAGATTTCCTTGTGGTTTCTTCTTTTTGAATTGCTGAAATTGAAAAATTAGTTAACAGAAACGGCACCATACAAAAGGAGCTAAAATGGCCGGTTCCAACCAGCCCTAACCTGTCTGACATGATGTTGTGCATTGTTTATTGTCTATCCATTCAGATCTTAAGAGGAGCAAGAGTATTATGGTACGTAGCACGAAAAATACCGTTGTTGAACTTGAAGCGAGTGCTTGATAAGTCAGGCAAAACAACAAGATCAGCAGACAATGGATCTAAACTAACTAACATAGGCTTCATTATGCTTACCACGAGATCCAGACCACAAAAGGCAGCCATAGCCCCTCCCATTGAGTGCCCTGTAACCATAATATCAATGTTCCCGTAAAATTCCTTAGCTCGTTTGATAGCGTTTAGAACCCCAGCCCGTATGGTTGTGTCGTGGTAAGCAGAATAAAACCCATGGTGCACCTGAAATAACACGGAAGAAAAAGAAAAAGGTAGTCACTAGAACCATCTCCCAATAAAATAAAGTTAAAAACAACAAGCTATTATTCGCAAGCGCGTTCAGAAACTTAATGAAGACCCACCATTGCATCAGGCATGCCAGGGTAATCCAAGTCGAGCTGCCTCCAGTAAAGGTCTTCAATCCAATTCTGTATGCTGTGCACATGCAGTTCATTTGCATAAACAAAGATGAACACGAGGGGCAAGAATATTTCCATCATAAAGGGTAGATCATTTTGACATGAAGTCCGAAAGTTTGAGAACGTTGGTCCTAAAAAACACAACAATTATTAATTATGAGAATCTTCGAACCTGTTTCCTTGTGTGCCTCGGAATGCAATCACAATAGCATTAAGATCCTCTGCCACCCCAACAAATCCCTGCAACGTATACGAATGAAGATAAAGTTGTGGAATCAAGGATCAACGACAACTAAAATGAATACTGCCCCAGAAGATTCTTTGCGGTTTTTACATATGCTAATTTGCGTCTAGGAGAAATTAACCTGTAAGCAGTGCTGGACATCAACAATCAGCTCTATCACCTGAAATCCCTACATCCAGCAAAAGCAAGAAGTAGCAAAACTTGAACACCCTTGATTTAAGATACTCAATGCACTCATCCACGAGTTAAAAAAGCGATGCCAATAGTAACCATACCTCCGTCAAATCATCACATCTTGAGCACGTCCAAGTAATTAGGTCTGTCAAATCTGACAAGTACACCTGCAAGTGCAGAACTTAGAGAGAACTCTTGTTCATCTTGTCCATTTGTTTCAGTTAGAAGAATGTGAAGTTTCGCAATACCAGATAAGCTAAGAAGGCATCTGATAACATTCAAAACCACAAGGTAAAACATGTGTGAAGTCTATCCTTCCCATGACCAATGTTAACAGGACGAACACTATAGACAATGGCCTCCGGTTACCATCTCAAGCACAAGGCCTCTACTTGACTTTGCACCCATAGATTAGTCAACTTATAGCTTAAAGCATGATTACAACTTTATGGGATATGTGTGGCTCATTTGAGACTATATTTCATCTGTTATCACCGTTTTCCATTTTAGCAATGGTAAGTAGTTACCCCTCAACCAAAATTACAACATAGCAGCAATAGTGGCAATGTAAAAATTTAAGAACAAATAATTATCTCACTTGTGAAAGCTGAGTGGTGTAAAAGTGGAAAAAGGAAGCGGAATCATCTACTATGGTTACCCATAAGCCAAGTAGATTAACTGATGAATCCCTACTTGCCTTACTCGTAGTGAGTAGCTCCGAGTTCACCATAATAAAGGGAAAAAGGAAGCCGGTTCAAAACTTGAAGAACACAGAATTACTTGGAATGCCACCAAAAAGCCAGAAAGATACTACCACTAGAGAGAAAGCGAATGAAACTTTAGTGACAGGAACTTCCTATCGGGGTGGCAAATTTATCACACAGCCTCGCACCAGTGCTCCCAAGTCAAACTCTCCTAGGAACCGCACTTCCATCCAGAAAAGAATCTGCTCCCAACTAGGATAGAATCTTTTAAGCATATAAATCCCAAAAGTAAAAAATACCAAGCTAGAGAAAATATGAAGTATTTATAAGATGCTAGAAAATTGTAAACTCATATTTGCTTTACTTACTATAATAAATGTAATATTCACTTATATTCACTAAAATAATATTTTCTATAAATTATGAATTAAAAAATTAACTTGACATTTGTAAAAAAAGCAAAACTTAGAAGACGAGCGTTGTGCGCAAATTCAGTTTGCAAAAACTATCTCTGCAATTTTCAATGAAAATAAATTTTCTGAATCCTTGAGAAAAGTTAATTCATTACCCATTACAAGTATCTGCTGAGGTAATGCATGATTTCCTTGCTTGCTTCAGATGAAATTGAAAAGAGATGCAATTGCAATCATAGTAGAGTACATTCAGACAAGACAATGCAACATCGGGAAATGGATATTCTAAACCCTTCACTTGTGGTGTTGTGTGCAACTAGACTAGCCCACTATTTTTTAGCTTATCAAGATTCTTTCAATGGACAGAACTAAAACCATTGTTGTGCTGAGAGAGATTCACTTGGTGAGTGAGGGGCTAAAAGATTTGCATGCAGCCATGCAGTGAACCCTCAATCCCAACCTCATTGCCCTTCATGTCTCAAAATTCATTTTGATACGAAACTTACTGCAGAAGCATACTCCACCAATATTGTTGCAAGTGTGTGATTGTAAACGGCCAAATTATCTTTGTGCTTGTCCTCGATTTCTGCAGTAAAAGATTGTAGATAAACAGAAATACGTCAAGAAAAGCCCAAACATGTAATGCTTTGCACATACAAGTTATGAATAGAACATGACATTTGTAACCCAAAAACCATGAAAAAGAACGAAAAATACCAATAAAACATGCGAACAGCATATCCTTGAAAAAAAATGTGAGAACAAGGTAAAACACAAAGTTGTGAATGCAAAATTCACAGACGCTGTAGTTCTCATTTGCATGCATAGCCAAAGAGAAGTGTATGCGCATGATTACTGAAAGAATCTTTCTACATATCTGCAGTGTGGGATGAGCGGATGAAATTCAATTCACTTTCTAGCTAACAAATAAAACAAAACACAGTGAAATTATCAACTATGCTTAAAAGTATTTCCATCCCCCTAATACTAGAAGTAAAAAATCGACCTTTGAGCTACTCATAATGAAACCCAACAGTTTGCAAATAACGTTTCCTTCTTAGATTAAACCTTTTCCCTTCTTTTTCTTAAAAAGCTCCGGACTTGACCGGTCAAAATATAGCCTCACGAGCTAATTTAACCAGTGCAAAGCCCAAATCTACTCCCAGTTAACAGTATAGCAACTATATGTACACAAATTAAATACACCAAGCACTTCATACCTCTACCATAGGATGTAGCAAACAACTGAACAGGCTTATGAAAATTGCAACTTTTAACTAATCAACCTCCAGTTAACAATATAGAAATTATATTTGTACAAAATCAAAGGACACCGAGCACTTCATACCTGTGCCATAGGATGTAGCAAACAAGCTTAGGAAAAGTGCAACTTTTATCCATCTTTCTTGCTTCATAGTCTGCACAAGACAAAACCCAGAAAAAAAAAAATACAAATCAATCGGAAACAATGTTATAGTTCCAAACAAAAGTACAGTTAATCTCGGATACCGTACAGTTGTTGGGCTCCGACGGGCGGCGGTGCTGAAAAAGCGACGGCGGATTGCGACAACTGAGAAGGGTATTGCAATAATTGAGATGGGGATGCAACAATTTCTGATAAATTCATCTAGTTCTTGGTTTGCTGCTGGTTTCCGGGAATTTGCCCCTTTTGGATTGTTCTGCTACTTATTTGCGTCTGGTTTCTGTGGTATTTATGTGGTTTCAACTTCTATTTATGTGGTATCTGATGGTGACGACGATTGGAAGCTTGTTCAGGGTTCAAAGACGTGCAGATAAACCAAACCATTGGTCAACTTAATCTGATGGGATCAAAATTTTTGGGACTAAAGTGAAATGTTAGGAATTTGTAGAGACCAAATTTGTAGTTTATCCCAATAATTGCGGCATAGCGCGAACCGTATTCTGGTTGCTGCTGACGCTGTTTGTTTGTGCCAGCCGCCGTGCACGTAACAAGTGACTCGGGGGCCGTTTGGATTGTCCCTTTTTCTTGGCTCAAGACAAAGAGATTTCCGTTTATGATTTAGACATATTATCACAGGCATGCCTTACGATTCAACGGCCCTTCCTTTTTATCTGATTCATTGGAAGGAATAATTTGATGATAAGACTATGATGTCGCTGTCCCTCTCGTGAAAAACCCATTAAAATTTTCCAAACGGATTGCCGAATTTTATCCTATATCCCCGTTAGATGCTCATTCAATATTTGCACCGATGAAATTAAATTTCCATTGTGAAAGCCATTAATTTTTCTTGTCTGCCTAAATTTGATTTGGTACGTTTGCAATGTAAGAAATAGAAAAAAGACTTAAAGTTTGGCTCAATTGAAATTTATTGAAATTAGCATTAATAACAGATGTCGGGTAATAATTTGTTTTGAGAGTTGTTAAAGTTTATCTTATTTCATAAACTCAACTTATATTTGATGACTATACCAATATTATTTGAGAGTCCGATCGTAATATCGGCACACTCGTATTTTGTGGTTATAAGCATATCAACCCAAACCACTACCCAGTTAACAAATTGTGACCTTTAAGAATAAGCAACGTGAAAAGTAACGGCTACTCTATAGTTAAATTACTCAGTCATACAAGTCAGTGTCAATCATCGACGCACAAAGATAGTAACACTATCCACAATTAATGGAGCCATCAAAATTACGCACAAATATCGTAACACTATTCACAGAGTTGTTATTTATATAGTAGACATTGTCCCTTGGTATTCGCTTCATTTGTTGGTGATTACGTTTGCAGTACTTGTTGCAAAAGAGCGTATTTTTATCTATAAGGATGCCTTTTTGTTACATCTTTTGGGATGATTGTTGTGGGGTTGTAAATATCCATCAATTTTGACTAATTCATCTTGTTTATCTAACTTGCTCCTGTAGTATGTGCATGGAGCAATCAATTGGTGCCACCCAGTCATTAACAGTCGAAAAGCATTTCGATATTTAAGTTATAACGTGTGAGATAAAAGCACAATGATGATTGTACTTTTAATTGATAATTTATTTGATTTTGCCTTGTGATGCTCTAGTTAAAAGTCATAAAGTGTCTTAGTTTGATAAGTGAATAACATGAGATTTTTCTCTAATTGTACACCACCATACGCGGCCAATATATTGCATCATATAGGTTTCCTAAACAGAAACAATCTCATAAATTTGGACTTTCCTATTCAGGTCTCTTCCAATCCCATAAAATTCTAATCGATTTGTTGATTGTTTAATTGACTATGCGGGATGTTGACGACTCATGCATCGAATCCGTCAAAAGTCGACAATCTGACACCATGATTTGTTGGATAATACGCACGCTAACACAGGCTAGTGCATCCTAGGCTCAAAAGTTAACAATTTGACACCATGGTTTGTTCGATAATACGCGGGATGTCGATGACTCACACCATGGTTTGTTCAGATTCGATTAGTTTCGTAGGCATGAAATATTGAAGTCGACTTGATTCAGGGTGAAAAATCCACATAACGATTCCGAACAATTTACGAAGGGGCAGATGATAGTTCGGATAGGGGCGATTTGGTAGGAGAATTCGGCGCATTCATATTGATCGAAATGGATTTAATTTCAAGCCATGTGACTAGAAAAAACATGACTATATGGCTCAAAATTATTGTATTCAGGCCACAATCACTTATTAAAAAATCTAAAATTTGTATTCAGTGCAATTTGGTCTGTTATAAAAAAAGAAACGTGTAAAATTGAATAAAAAAATTTTAAAAATGAGTTCAATCAAATCAAAACTGACCAACCGACTGCACGAATACGAATTGCAAAATTTTCATCTCTATTTAAGGGCCCACCCTCATGTCAATTGTGATTAAAAGCCACAAATAGATAAAGTCGAAAAGAAATTAAATGAAAATCTTGAAATAAAAGGAAATTGAATTATTTTGCATTTAATTTTTTTCTTAATTAAATGCGATGTTTTCTTGTATTTTGCATTAAATTATGGGTACTTCAGCGAAAACTCCAAACTTGAGGACTTATAGCACAATTAATCTACAAACTCTTAACATATCACGCGTAGTGCTTTTGCCATTGTGTTTCCAAATATACCGATCGATAAAAAAATATCCTAATTTACCCTTTTTCTATATTGTGAGGAAAACCAACGAAGAATTGGGGGAGAGCAAAAACAAAGCAAAAACGAAAAACTGGGAAAGAGAACAAGCGAATAACTGGGCGAAAGAACAAACAAAGAACTGACGCAAAACGAAGAACTTTGAAAATCAGAAGTACCTTACAGATTATCCGAATTACTCATCGCACCACATTATATTTCTATTGGGACATGTATTTTAAACAAAATTGCCTTGTTCGATTTTATCGTTCTTTCGTATTCCATTGAACTTGTCTCTTTTATATGAGCTCTTGTTAATTTTTACAAAAAATCAGTGATAATCTTATCAGTTTAAATATTGTTTTATGTATTTGTACATTATATTTTTTAGTTTTTTGTTCATGTGGATCAGTTTCAAGCTTAATTCCTATAATTTTGATGTGGTCATGTGTTGATGGTAGACTTGATGTGTCCCTTTTGTTGTTCTCCATTAATTCTCTTCTTTGCATATTTTGTCTTCACTAAACTTAGTCTACCACGGGCATTGGATTGTTCTTTTCATATATTTCTACACGCTTATCCATACACATAGTCATAAGCTCTCATGACTTTAGAATGAAGTGAGAAAACATTTTTGCTAGTGGATGGGAATAATGTTGTTCAGAACAACCCATGCCACAAATGAGAAATATATCGAATGCTGGAGTATTGTGTGGAAATTATCTCCCGAATACATTTCCTAGATACATCTTCAAATAGGCTTTGTTTTGATGATCATCGAGTTGGTAACAAAACTCCAATAACTACTAGCCAGAGTTGCCACTGGTAAGAAATTCTTCGATGGATGGGAACGGCATGCCATCGTCTCACTAGCCAGAGTTGCCATTAATAGTGTACGATGGTATGGACATTATCTATTTATGATAGATGGGGATGGTATGCCGTCGTCCCATTGGCCAGAGCTTCTATTAACAGTGTATGATGGTATGGACCTTATATGTTTTCATTTTTGCCCTGTATCATTACATTATATAACAACAGATAAGCTTATATGTTTGAATTTATATTCTATAATATGAAAATAGATAACCTTATCTGTTTTCATTTATTTTATGTATCCGTATATTATATTTTGTTTAATGTGGATCAGTTTCGAATTTCATTCCTACAATTTTCATGTGGTCATGTGTCATGGTAGACTTAATGTGTCTCTTTCGTTATTTTTCATTAATTATCTTATTTGCATATTCTGTCTTCACTAAACTTGTTTTACCACAGTCATTGGATTGTTGTTGTCATCTTGTGCTATGTAGATTAGTGAAAACTACTAATATATGAAGTATTAACTCATTAAGTCCTTCGCATTCCCATTGTCCGCTACCTCTAGCAAGAAATTCTTCGATGGATGGGAATGGCATGCCATCGTCCCAATGGCCAAAGCTGCCATTAACAGTGTATGATGGTATAGACCGTATTTGTTTTTGATGGATGGGAATGGCATGCCATCGTCCCACCAGCTAGAGTGGCCATTAATATTGTATGATGGTATGGACCTGATGTATGACAAGTCGTCACTCATTTTTAAAAAATTTTGACAAAATAAAATCAAAGGAGAATCATTGATTGGGATCTCGATTTATGGAAAGCTTGATTATGATGTTTGTTTATTTACAAATTTTTAATTTTAGAAATTTTCTTTTATCTAATATCGCTTGTTTTGAAATTAGTAAGGTTATCTAGTTTCTTAATTAGCAGGAAGTTGCCTAATTTATTCGTACCAAAGTTAGAATTTCATTACCTATAAGACAAAATATTTTTTAATTTTGACAAAACCACAATCAATTCTCATTATGCCTCAAATTAACCACACCAAAAGCCAATGAAAATAATCCTACATCACCACAAAAATAAATAAATAAGCAACACAATATTATCATGTGCAATAATAAACATTTGGACATAGTTAAAACACAATCATACACCAAGCAAATAAAATTATCTGTTTTAATTTGTGTCTAAATTTCTCCATTATATATAGACAGATAATCTTATTTATTCTGATATTGTAAATTATACATACTGTAAATACTATGCAATAAAACAGATAAAGTTATCTGTTATAATTTGTATCTGAATTTCTCCATTATATATATACCGATAACCTTATATATTATGATATTGTAAACTATACATAGTGTAAAGACCATGCATGCAACAAAAATAGATAAAAGTTATTTGTTATAATTTGTATCTGTATTTTTGCAGAACATATAAACAGATAAACTTATCTGTTTTCATACTTTCAACTAGAAATACTGTACAAACCATGCAACATAACATTGTTTGATATTGCATACTACAAAATACACTAACATTGATTACCATCATTTCCTATTGCTGATAGAATGCATACTTTATATCTCTCTTTAAAAAAAGTACCATAAAAAAATAAAAAAATACGGCAAAACTTGAAACCTTTAATACATTCGTCAAAAGCCAGAAACAACCTTCTAAATCGACGAGTAACATTATCATATTCAACATCTACTACACTGCCAGGATTGTGTTCATTTGTAGCAGTAGCATACCATTGAATTTGGTCAAACGACAATGCATAATCACCAAATAATTCAGTTTTTGTCTTCTGAACACTTAACCAAACATGATGATACTTGATTTTACTGTCATACCAATTCTCAAATAGTTTCATAACATCTATGGGTGAATATGAAGGCTTTCTACGAATTTTTCAATAATCTCTCGTGCAACCAATTTTAAACTCATATGAGTATTTTTAGAACTATGAAATGAACTGCTACAACTGTGCTTATTGTTGAATTTGTTTAATACAAAATTATCCATTTGATTTTTCTAGAGTTGCATGAATAAACCACTAGTATTTTGTTGATTTTTTTCTAGAACACTCTGCTGTAACTTTTAATTTGTCATTCCTTATATATTTAAACATAAAGCCAACTTCAATCGCATACTTCGATAGAGCATCTTTAAACTCGTCTACACTCTCTTTAAATTTTTGGTCAACATTTCTAAGCAAGTTCACCAAATTTGCTGATAAAATAACTATCTTTTGATGATAAAAGAACTATCTTTTGATGATAACAAAACTTATCAAGAGAATCATGCTCTAATTCATGAATCCTATTAGATTCAACGACTTCACCACTACTACTCCTAGAAATACTGAGATCACCAATATCACTAGATGAAATATCATCCAACACACAGACATCCAAACGATTAATGCCATATGAAGCAACCAACGCAACCATATTATCAAAACTTTCTTAATTGTCAATAATGTAATTCACATAATTCGGTAAAGAATAGAATAGCTGAAATTTACGTGCCAATAATTTTTTTCACTTTTTACAAATTATTTATAAAATATCATCAAAACTAGTACTATTAGTTACCTTAACAACAAAGGTAACCGTGCCATTCTTGCACGATAATAGAATTGTTCCATCACACTTATATAATAGTAATCTGTAATTCCACAACATTAAATATTTACATTATTAATATAATTTTATCAGATACTGAAAATAAAATATAATGACACAATAATATTATCACATGGTATAAACAAATAACTATTATCTTATGTAAAAGATAAGAATAAATGAATCATGTAATATTATCTGTTCTATTTTATATTATATTGATGCATAACATTATAACAGAAAATTTTATTTGTTATATTTTATTTTCTGTATCACATAAAATAACATCAAACAACTGATTTTCACGTTTTTTGCTATTGAAAATATTGAAAAAAAAATCGATCGCTGTGTTTTCTTTCGACACAAGCAAACAAAATTGAATCATATTTTACATTTACATCGCAAAATATTATAATCTCCCTGAAATTTAGCCAGCCCATAAAAGAGATATGATCCCATGGCAAACATCCAACGAATATCCCGAACATCTCTGACAATCCACGAACTAAAGAACTAGTAGAACTTACTAGTTGATCAATGACCGATAAGAAAATAGACAAGAGCAATGAATAACGCAGTGTGAGAGAAGATATAAACGGCGGCGAACAAAGTGGATGTGAACAATGGATTGTAAAAAGAGATAAGTGGTGTCTAACGATGAACGATATGATGTGATAGAGTAATTGAAAGTGGAAGAAAACGCCGAAAAAATGAGATTACAAAATAAATAATTAATAAAGTAGTTTAGTTTATTAAATGATCTAATATGTTAGTACTTTTAAAATATTGGATCCAAATTCACTAAATAAGTTTATGAGAATTTAATGAGTTAATACTTCTTATATGAATAGTTTTCGTTGATTTTTTTGTCAATTTATTTCTTAATTAATTACGATTTTAGTCCAAACACCGCCTCTCCGGCCACCGGTTCCCACCGTTACTGGGCGGGAGATAACCCATTGGCGGGAAACTCTCATTCCCTTTTAATTTCTTTAGAAGGTCGAAAATACCCGTACAGACACTCTCCCACGAAACGGGGTATAAATATCTCATCTTTCTACTTCTCTCTCCCCCCCTCTCTCTCTAGACACACACTCGTGCTAATTTCCCTTGAGCGAAACCCTCGACCTCCAAAATCCATGGCGAGACCCTCTAAATCATCGGAAGATGATACATCCAACGCCTCGAATTCGTCGGAGGAAGAGCAACTCAACGATCAGATGATCGAGGAGGAAGATGAGGAAGAGATCGAGGCCGTTGCCAGGGCCGGGGAAGACGACGAGGACGAAGCCGGCGAAGATAAGTCGGCGTCCACGGACAACGATGCCGGTGACGACGAAGAAGACGAGGAGGATGTAATCGAAGAGGTAGTTTTATTGGCAATGTCGTTGATGTTTCGTTCGAATGTTGTGGTACTGGTGGTGTATGTTGCATGCGTTAGATCTGAGTCATTTGGTTCGATTTGTGGTGCGTTTGCTTCGTATTTAGTTGTGTTAGGGTTTGATAGTTTAAGAGTAATTGGATTTTCGGAGGGATTTCTCTTGTTCTGGTTTGCTTTAACGAATTATACAGCTTGGTGCCTGGCAATGTTACTCGAGCTGTAATTATTGTGATGTTCGGAGTAAAAGAGGCTACATTCAGCTCAAAGGTTCATAGCTTTTTACATCCTTTTCGAGTCTTGCCACAGGCAAGCTTCCGTCCACTGGGCTATGGCGCCCCCTCATGTACCAAGAAAAATTAAAGACCCCCTGAGTTTCACCAGAGTTGCCGTCACCTATACACACTACGGGGGCCATTAGTAATTATGTGACTGGTGTTATGATATTTGCCAGAATCTCACGCCACCATTGCGAGTATATCATGGATCCTTTTTACTTGTTGGTTTCCTGATTTGTCTCACATTTTTTCCCGTATATTTGTTTGCTTTCATGATCAGAAGGCTGCGGTTGGTAGTGAAATTGGAAAGCGGGAAAAGGCCAGACTAAGGGAAATGCAAAAGTTGAAGAGACACAAGATTCAAGAAATTTTGAGTGTGCAAAATGCCGCTATTGACGCAGATATGGTATGTTACTTGGGAAGATTCCTTCTTTCTCTAGAATAGATTTTTTTTTCAAGTAAAGCTGTTGTGAATCTGATATCTCAGACGATAACTTATGTAATGTCAGAACAACAAGGGAAAGGGGCGGCTCAAGTATCTTCTGCAGCAGACAGAGATATTTGCTCATTTTGCCAAGGGTGATCAATCTTCATCTCAGAAGAAGTCAAAGGGAAGGTATAGTTGATGCTGTTTTCTTGTAACCTTTTTGGTCTTTTTCATAGTACATTATTTGTTTCTAGGTTGTCTACCGAAGTATAAATAAATTCCCATTCATATAATTTCACTGTTTTCAACGATTTAGCCTTTTTGATAAAAGGCTCTAATGAAAGTTTTGATCTTGTTTGCTAATCCAGGGGTCGCCATGCATCAAAGATTACCGAGGAGGAAGAAGACGAAGAATACCTCAAGGACGAAGAAGATGGTCTCTCTGGGACGGGAAATACACGACTGGTGGCTCAACCCTCTTGTATATAACTCTCTCTCTACATGCACATGATGCATTTCCTACTTATGGCCACTGAATTTCAGCTTCTGATAGGGATCTTCTATTTTAGTAGTGTTTAAAAGCTGATAACAGACGAAGGTTTCAGTTTGGCCCCTTATCATCTATGATTAGATTACTGTTTTAGACATCACGCCGGCTAGCTCGCCATTGGGATATCTGCCTTGAGTTTGAAATGCTTTTGTTTTTTGCCAAGGCT
Source organism: Arbutus unedo (assembly GCA_014822125.1). Taxonomy (NCBI): domain Eukaryota; kingdom Viridiplantae; phylum Streptophyta; class Magnoliopsida; order Ericales; family Ericaceae; genus Arbutus; species Arbutus unedo. The sequence goes on from JABCMJ010005971.1 coordinate 14,311, forward strand.
TCAATTGCAAGATATTTGCAGTTTTGATAGACTTTTATGGTTTAGGGCTTGCTTTAATATCCACTTTATATTAAGATTAAGTTGCTTGTTATCTTTACTCCAGGTATTGAAGGAAAGATGAGGGACTATCAACTTGCTGGATTGAACTGGCTCATACGCCTGTATGAGAATGGTATAAATGGGATCCTTGCAGATGAAATGGTATGTGTTTCTTTGTTACCCAGGGAATGTCATTCAATTGCATCACTGGGTTTCCCATCTATTTTCTGTTGTTCCAGATGGTGAATATCTTTCCATCTCATAGTTTTTTCTAATCTTTTCCATTGGCGATTTTGTTATGTGTTGATTTAGTGTAATCTAGATATATTAGTCATAACTAGTAAGTTACAAGGATGTTGTGACTGTAGGGTCTTGGTAAAACTTTGCAAACAATCTCCCTGTTGGGCTACCTGCACGAGTTCAGAGGAATAACTGGTCCTCACATGGTTGTTGCTCCAAAGTCTACGTTGGGCAATTGGATGAATGAAATCAAACGTTTCTGCCCAATTCTGCGTGCCATAAAGTTCCTTGGAAATCCTGATGAAAGAGTTAGTCATCATGCTATGCTTGTTCAGTTGTTGAAAGCGATAAACTGCCCCTATTTATAGTTTCCAGATCATGGATATCTAATGATTCTGTCCATGTTATGTTTTGCAGAAGCATGTACGGGAAAATTTACTTGTTGCTGGAAAGTTTGATGTCTGTGTTACCAGTTTTGAAATGGCCATTAAAGAGAAATCAGCTCTGCGGCAATTTAGTTGGCGATATATTATCATTGATGAGGCTCATCGAATAAAAAATGAGAATTCACTGCTTTCAAAGACAATGAGACTTTTCAAGACTAATTACCGACTCCTCATCACTGGTACTCCACTGCAGGTATCGCTAACATGCTCTTTCTTTGTTGTATAGCAACTAGCTTGTTAACTCTCTGGGGGTGGTACAAGGGTAACATGGTAGAGACTCTCAATCTCTGAACAGTTCTTTGCACTTGCACGTCATTTGTGTGTGTATTTGCACTAAGCGAGTGTATACGGGACGGAGGTTGACTTATTCGGTGAGAAGAAGCACGATCTTGACAATCTTTTTTCCTCTTAATACATTGAAGTTGACGTGGTAATTTTTAGTGTTGGCTCGTTGGTAGGCCTCCTTTCTTCTCATGGAAAACTGGAAGCAAGGCTTGCACTCCCTCTAGACAAGGAAGGATTCTAACTGATGATACCGGGTTTTCTTGTTGGAATGGGGTTTGGCATATTCAGCGACCCTAGGACTTGCACTCTGATATGTAAAGGCCTAGAATTCGAGAAAACTTGATTGTGATGGATTTGTAGAAACTTATTAGTTGCTTCATGGTTGCATGCACTACTTAAAGAATGATATTTCCCCATCAGATTGCCTCTATCTGAAGTTATCAACATTTTTCCGAGGGTATTGGTGAATATAATCATGAATGAACTTGAAATTGCAATCAAGGAAACTGAAATTTCCAATTTGCTATGAAATTTGTAGCAGATTAGCAGTGGGGGATGTTGCTTTCTCGTGGGAGGGTCAATAGTCTTACCTATGAATTTTATCACGGTTGTTTTCTTCTAGAATTCAAGAAGTGCGCTGTACGTTCAATTACTACAATTTATGATTAGGTATAATGTTGTTTGTATCTCTTCTGATATGCAGAACAATCTCCATGAGTTGTGGTCTCTTTTGAACTTTCTTCTCCCGGAGATATTTAGCTCAGCTGAAACTTTTGATGAATGGTTTCAAATATCTGGTGAAAATGACCAGCAGGAGGTTGTCCAACAACTTCATAAGGTAAAGTTGTAAGTTCCTCAATCTCTGAGTGCTATTTTGTTATATTTCAGGTGATGATATAATTTCATTGCTTTATGCATCTTGAAGGTACTCCGGCCATTCCTCCTTCGGCGGTTGAAGTCGGATGTTGAAAAAGGTTTACCTCCAAAGAAGGAAACAATACTCAAGGTTGGTATGTCCCAAATGCAGAAGCAGTACTATAAGGCTTTGCTGCAGAAAGATCTAGAGGTTGTAAATGCTGGGGGAGAGCGCAAACGTCTTCTTAATATAGCAATGCAGCTGCGTAAATGTTGTAATCACCCGTATCTTTTCCAAGGTGCTGAACCTGGCCCTCCTTATACGACCGGAGATCATCTTATTACAAACGCTGGTAAGCTTCTCCATATATAATGCTGCTAATTCCTTATGCTGATGTTTCTTGATAATTATCTATGCCGTGTTTAACTGATTGATTTGCAGGTAAAATGGTTCTTTTGGATAAGTTGCTTCCTAAACTTAAAGAACGTGATTCAAGGGTCCTTATATTTTCACAGGTTTGTTTCACCTCTCTTCCCCCCTTCCCCATTCTTCTTTTCATAATTTTATATCACTCTGTCAATCATACTGGTTATATGAATGCTGTTTCCTACAATATCATTCATGAGTACGAACTGTGCGGTGGCTGACTCTATGTATATATATTTTTAGTATATTTTAGAGAGGGACCTGAATGTTGTTTTGTAATTCAGATGACAAGGCTCCTGGATATTCTGGAAGACTATTTATTGTTTCGTGGTTACCAGTATTGTCGGATTGATGGAAATACTGGTGGAGATGATCGTGATGCTTCAATTGAAGCCTTCAATAAGCCAGGAAGTGAGAAATTTGTCTTCTTACTATCAACCAGAGCCGGAGGCCTCGGCATTAATCTTGCTACTGCAGATGTAGTGGTTATTTATGACAGTGACTGGTGAGTCTTTTTTCTTTGTTTATGATCTCGTTGGTCTAAGGGATTGCAAGTACATACCTTGATCTGTTGCTTTGCTTTTTCGCTGGACTTTAGGAACCCACAAGTTGACTTGCAAGCTCAGGATCGTGCTCACAGGATTGGGCAAACGAAAGAAGTTCAAGTGTTTCGTTTTTGTACTGAGGTTTGCTGCTTTTTTTTGTGTGCGTGCAATGCGTTGTGTTATAAGCTATTTGGAATGTTTGTTCATTATTGACTTCCCTTTGTTTTTCTCAAATCAATTTGAACAGTATACAATTGAGGAAAAAGTGATTGAGAGGGCATATAAAAAGCTCGCTCTAGATGCTCTGGTGATCCAACAAGGGAGATTGGCAGAGCAAAAGAGTGAGTGGTTTCTATAAAGCTAAATCTTGGTATATTAGTTATGAATTACCGTGAGTAAAACATTATAGTTTGAGTCTTTCTTTTTCCAGCTGTTAACAAAGATGAGCTGCTGCAAATGGTGAGGTTTGGTGCCGAAATGGTTTTCAGTTCGAAGGATAGTACAATCACTGATGAGGATATAGAGCGGATCATTGCTAAAGGGGAAGAGGCAACAGCTGAGCTTGATGCTAAGATGAAGAAATTTACTGAAGACGCGATCCAATTCAAAATGGATGATTGTATGCATGCTTATATCAATAGTTCTTTCCCATGTTTTTGTTTGTTTTTGCTTTCTGATTTTTGCAACTAAAGTAAACTGCAAATCATCTGAACTTGTGCAGCTGCTGATCTATATGACTTCGAGGATGAAAAGGTACGAACCATCCTTGTGCTCCTGTTCTTATCTGTGTTCTAATGCGTACTGTTTTATTGTCTTTTGCTTAATTGTGTTTATTCTTTGCTTTGTTTGTGATGAAGGATGACAACAAGTTGGACTTCAAGAAAATTGTCAGTGACAACTGGGTTGAACCATCGAAAAGGGAGAGGAAGCGCAAGTAATAATGATTCCTTGTTTCTCTTTTATAGTGTCTTTTATGAACTACTACGGGTTGTTGATTAATGGTTTCTGGTCTCTTTTAGTTACTCAGAATCTGAATACTTCAAGCAAACAATGCGCCAAAGTGGGCCAGCTAGACCAAGAGAGCCTCGAATTCCTCGGATGCCCCAGTTGTAAGTATTCTTGGTACTGGTTTCCTCGACTGTAGTTAGGGTTCTTGACTATTTATTTTGTCTTTCATCTCAGGCACGATTTTCAGTTTTTCAACACACAAAGGCTAAGTGAGTTGTATGAAAAAGAAGTTCGCTATCTCATGGTGGGTAATGTGATAATATTTGTCATTCTGTTTCCACTTTGGTGATTACATTGTCTTCATAGGTAGTACATCTAGGAACCGTTTGAATTTCATTTATATTTTATGTATTTTGTTTATTTTATTTTCACAATTTCAGCAAGCAAATCAAAAGAATCAGTTGAAGGACACCATAGACATGGATGAGCCAGAAGGTAAGTTCACTTCTCTTATTGCTGGTGTGTTTGCCATTAATATTTTCTTCACTGGACCTAATCATTACAGTACTGATCATCAGAGTTAGGAGACCCATTGACTGCGGAAGAGCAGGAAGAAAAGGAGCGGCTATTGGAAGAGGTGAGAGGATAATCTATAATGCAGAATGGGCTTTCTCTCGTCTTTCACTTTGTTTGATGTTTATTTTTTGTGGGTTCAAGGGATTTTCTACATGGAGTAGAAGAGACTTTAATACTTTCATCAGGGCTTGTGAGAAGTATGGTCGGAATGATGTAAAAAGTATAGCCTCCGAAATCGAAGGGAAAACAGATGAGGAAGTTGAAAGATATGCAAAAGTTTTTAAAGAAAGATACAAAGAATTGAATGGTGAGTGAAAATTAATAATTTTTTTTGTCTTGATTTCATGCCTTTGTAAATATAAATGTTCTTCAGTCTTCAGTAATGATGCTTGAGACAAAGGTTTCCTTGCACAGTTTTTGCTCTTGTTGGTGCCATCTCTGCCCTAACATTGTCTGCTGCACTTTTCAAACTGTAAAAATGCATTTTCCTTGCAGGCTTTTGTTTGTCTGAAAAAGGTTGACTTATAATGCTTTAATGCATAAAACTTTTCTCGTACTAAATAGTAGCTTAAGGTTTTGAGATTCCTTTTACACAAAGAGCTGATTTTACCTTGTGAATCTAGATTACGATAGGATCATTAAGAACATTGAAAGAGGGGAGGCTAGAATTACTCGCAAGGACGAGATCATGAAAGCAATCGGGAAGAAGTTGGATAGATACAAGAATCCGTGGCTCGAATTGAAAATTCAGTACGGTCAGAACAAAGGAAAGCTGTACAATGAAGAGTGTGATCGGTTCATGGTGAGATTTTTCAAATAACTGAAATTCTTTTATCCTATTTGTCCCATTTTTGTTAAATTGGTTGCCCTCTATGCTCCACAGATTTGCATGATTAAGAAGCTTGGCTATGGAAACTGGGATGAGCTGAAGGCTGCATTTCGCACGTCACCTTTGTTTCGCTTCGACTGGTTTGTTAAGTCTCGAACAACTCAAGAGCTTGCTAGGAGATGTGATACCCTCATTCGGTTGGTAGAGAGGGAAAACCAAGAATATGATGAAAGAGAGAGACAAGCCCGTAAAGAGAAGAAGCTTGCAAAGGTTTAATTCAACTAGTCAATCCATCCATAGTTATATACTTGTTTGTACCCAAAATTTGTTGTTTTGATCTCATTTAAAAAAAAACTGTTAGTTGTTACATATTAGGTTAAATGTATAGGTTAACCTTAGTGGGCCTCGATGACTAGAGCCCATTAGGTAAACCCTAATCCCATCAAATTTATTATAAATAAACGTTCCTTCCCTCTCTATAAAGTGTGGGTTATCCTCCTAACATGGTATCAAAGTCGTGTTAAAGAAAACAAAAAAACCTATAAGCAAAACCCTAACCCTATAAGCACAAAAAACCCTAACCCTAGCCACCACTTTTCTGGAGGCGCTGTCACTTTTTAGGCGTTGCCTCGCCTGCATCTCTCCAGCGTTTCTCCAATGTTGCCTCCCCAGTTAGTTCTTCTGACCTCACCGCTTTCTTCTGCTGCTGCTGTTTTCGTCGCCGCTGCTGCCGCTTCCAGCCGTCACAGCCTACTGTTGTTGCCGGCATTGCCGTCTTCCCGCCACCCTCTTCACCATCGTTTCTCTAGCCATGCTCCTCCAGTCACCCTTTGTTCTGAATGTCTGATCTACATATGGGTTTCGCTATTTTATCACTGTTCTCACGTTCTAACTTGTTCTACAGTTTGATCTCTACTGCTCTAACACTGGTTTGATGTTTTGATCACATCATACAGTGTGTTCTGGTGCTTAAGTGCAGTTGTTCTAGTTGTTGAGGGAGATCTATATTATCCTCTCTCGTAGTCATGTCGACTACGGATTCTTCGCCACCGTCACCACCTGCTTTGCTTGTTCAACCTGTAGTGGCTTGCGAGCTAGTCTGAGCTCAGATCTTTTCCTCATCCATCCAATTGGTGGTAACCAAGTTTACTGGCCTTTCTACTTATGTTCTCTAGCGGAAGAAGGTCTTGAAATCTCTTTAAGGCATGGATTTGGATTTACATCTGATGGAGAGTGCTCCTCTCGAGGCTTCTCCTCAATACCGTTATTGGCTTTGGGATGATGCTCGGCTGTTTACTCAAATTCTAAACTCTATGGATGAATCTGTTGAGGTATTGGTCTCCAATGCTGATACTGTGAGGGAGGTTTGGCTGTCTTTGGTCGATACTTATTCCACTGCTAATGATCTGTCCTGCCTCTTTAATGTGATGAAGGGTTTTTTCCAACTCACGCGTGAGGGAAAAACTCTTCAAGAGTACTATGTTGGGTTTAAGACTGTTGCTGATGAGTTTGATCGTTTACTTCTGACCCACAGTGTTTCGTCGTCAGTGCGATCAAATTATAGTGGTTTTTTACTTAGCCAGTCTTGGTGGTGGTGATTGTGAGGTTGTCCGGTCACAGATACTTGCTAGGGCTAATATTCCATTCCTTCCAGAGGCCTTTTATCGTGTGAGTCGCTCGGTGAGTCACTTTGATGCTCGAGCTATGCCTCTTGATTTCGTTGATAGGGTTGCTTGTTTTTCTTCTCCGGGTGGGGCCTGTGGTGGTTGTTGAGGCCAGGGCCAGCGTATGGGTGGTTGTACCGGATCACCAGAGTCTCGCACCTGTCATTATTGTGGCGTTGTTAGCCACATTTGTCCGCATTGTCCCCAGTTGGGCTCTAAGCCCTCTTTTATAGCTCATGTTGCTATTGCACTTGCTTCTTCTTCTGAGGGTCACGTGGTACATATGTCTGATGCTGAGTATGACCGGTACACTCAGTCCCTTGTGTTTTCTTCTTTTGCTGTTGGTACATTTATTACAGGTAACTCTACAGCCTGTGTGGTTTCTCCGCGTACTTGGGTTATTGACTCTGGTGCGTCAGATCATATGATTGGCACTACAGGTATTCTTTCTGAGTATTCTCCTCTTACTGGGATTGACCAGGTTACGGTGGCTAATGGCTCTTGTCTTGATATTCGCGGTTGTTGCACCCACTTTCTCATTGACCTTGCAATATGTGTTACATACCCCTGACTCCCCTTTTAATTTACTTTTTATTAGTCGCGTTATTAAAGATTTAAACTGCCCCGTAACGTTTTTTCCTAATCATTGTGTTTTTTAGGATCTGGTAACGTAGTAAATGGAGTGTTACAGGGAGTCTTTATGTGTTTGATTAGCCGGTTACCTGCATCGGGCTCACTTCTTCTGCCTATGATGCTCACTGTTGTTTGGGTCCTCTCTCTTTAGCTAGTTAACAGTCTGTGTTTTAAATTTGTTTCTATTTCTCATTTATCTTGTGAGTCTTGTCATTTAGCCAAATACCATCGTGTGTTTTATCCGATTCATAATAATAAAAGAAGTTCAATTCTTTTTGCTCTTGTTCATACTAATGTGTGGGGGCCGCGTCCAGTTCTCACCCCCTTAAGCTACAGATATTTTGTGATATTTGTAGATGACTATTCTCGCTTTACTTACACTTATCTCTTGAGAGTTCGCTTCGAAGTATTCTCTGTTTAGAGTTATTTCTTTTTTGAGATTCGCATCCAGTTTGGCCACACTATTCGTGTTCTCTATAGTGATAGTGGTAGGGAATATGCACTCCATTGGTTTTAGGAGCATTTGTTGCACCATGGTGTTGTTCACCAAACATTTTGTCCTGACACTCTTCAACAAAACGGGGTTGCCGAACGCAAGAATCGTCATCTCCTAGACACTGCTCGTGCTCTTCTTTTTCGTACGGATGTTCCTAAACGATTCTGGGTGATGTCGTTCTCACCGCTTGTTATCTCATTAATCGCTTTCCTTCATTCGTCTTTCGTGGTGTCACCTTCCAGTCTGTCCTCTTTTTTACCCTCACTCCCTATAGTCTCCCTCTTCGCTTGTTTGGGTATGTTTGTTATGTTCGTGATACTCGCCCTAGTCTGTCCAAATTAGATCCGTGCTCCCTCAAATGTGTCTTCCTCAGGTACTCCAAAACACAGAAAGGGTACTTCTGTTTCTCTCCACAGCTGAGTCGGTATGTTACCTCTCGGGATGTGGCATTTGTCAAGACTAAGTCATTCTATTCTTTTACTAGTGTCTTTGAGTCTCCTTCTCCACCAGATGACTTTCTTGTCTCTCTTTCCCTTCTCCTAGCTCATCTGGAGCCGCTCCCGGCCCAGACACACCCTTCACAGGCTCCCCCTACTGAGCCAGTCTCCTTGTCGCCTGATCTGGCCTCATCCTCTGAGGCTCTCCCTACGTCACCCAATCGCTCCTACTGTTCCTGTCGTGATCACCCATTATATGTTATCTCCTACTATAGTTTGGCGGCTTCTATTCGCTCCTTGATTGTCAACTTAGAGTCTGTGCCAAAGCCTTGTACTCTTGGTGAGGCTTTGGCTGATGTCGCCTAGCGTGTTGCTATGGAGGAGGAAATGTAGGTGGCTAATCATACTTGAGATCTTGTTGCTCTCTCCCTTGCCAAAAAGTCTATCGGCTGTAAATGCGTTTACACCGTTAAAGTGCATTCCGATGGCTCTATTGTCCTGCTTAAGGCTTGCCTTGTGGCTAAGGGTTATGCCTAAATATATGGCGTCGACTACTTTGAGACCTTTTTCCCAGTGGCCAAAATGGCCTCCCTCTGTCTTCTTCTGTCTTTGGCGGTTACTCATTCTTGACCGTTATACCAACTGGATGTGAAAAATATTTTTCTCCATGATGATCTCACGAAGGAGGTGTATATTGAGCAATCACCAGGGTTTGTTGCTCAGGGAGGGGACCGTCATGCATGTCAGCTTCACCGCTCTCTTTATGGGTTAAAGTAGTCTTCCAGGGCCTGGTTTGGTCGGTTCAGTCAAGTGGTTACTAGTTTTGGGCTGATACAGTCTGCGAAGGATCATTTGGTCTTCTATTGTCACCTACTCTCTGAATGCATCATGTTGATTGTATATATGGATGATATTGTTATTACAGGTGATGATGCACACAGAATTATTAATTTCAAGCAGTTTCTCAATCAATATTTTCAAACCAAAGACCTTGGACAGTTGGAGTATTTCCTTGGTATCGTTATCTCTCGGCACAAATATGTCTTGGATATTTTGTTTGATACAGGGCTGTTCCAGGCAAAAAGGGCAGATTCACCTATGGACTCAGGGGCTAAGTTACTGCCAGATACTGGTGAGGTATTCCTTGACCCCGATCAGTATAAGCGATTGGTTGGGAAGTTGAATTATCTGATTACGATGACTGAGCCAGACATTGCTTACCTTGTTAGTATTGTTAGTCAATTTGCTCAGAACCCATGGGTTCTTCATTGGCACGCAGTTCTACGTATCATCCGGTATCTACAAAGCAATCTAGGGAAAGACATTCGGTACCATAATCAGGGACACACTTGGATAGAGGGATACACCAATGCGGATTGGGAAGGATGCCCAGTTGATAGGCAGTCTACCTTTGGATTTTCCATTACCGTTGGGGGTAATCTAGTTAGTTGGAAAAGTAAGCAGTGGTGGCTCGTTCAAGTGCAGAAGCAGAGTATAGGGTTAATGCTCTAGCCACTTCCGAGATTATGTGGATTTGGCAGATCCTCTCCGAATTACAAGTAGCAGTGGAAGGACCGATCTAACTATGGTGTGATAATCAGTTGGTCATGCATATTATCACCAATCCTGTGTTTCACGAATGGACGAAACATATTGAGATCGACTGCCACTTCATCCGCAATGAATACAAGAAGGGCATGATCACTCTTACTATGTGCACACCGGTGAACAATTGATAGATGTTTTCACTAAATCATTAGTTGAGAATCGGGTTTCATATATATGCAACAAACTGGGCATAATTGCTGTATATGTGCCAGTTTGAGGAAGGGTGTTAGTTGTTAAGTATGAGGTTAAATGTACAGGTTAACCTTACTGGGCCTTGGTGACTAGAGCCCATTAGATTAACCCTAATCCTATCAAATTTATTATAAATAAACGTCTCACCCCTCTTTATAGAGTAGGGTTTTTTCTCCTAACAAAATCCTACTTTGCTTCAACTAAGTAAAAAAATTCTGGACTTTGTAATTCTCAAGTGGTATATAAAAATTTCTTACTCCTATGCGTTTCTTCTCAACACGAATCGAATGTAATACTCCTAAGATCGACGCAAGCCAGGCATGTTTTTTTTTTTTTTGCCTAGCTCATGTTGAATCTCTTGTTTGAAAAACCAGTTCTTACAAAATTATAATCAGATGTTTTGTTTGTGAGAAACTTGATATATTGATGGCTATGTTCATATTTTTTCTTATGGTATGGATTAATGTGCGTGTAAAATTATCTTTGATGTCTACTACGAAACAACGATTCTTTGAAACAAAGTCATATACTCTTAGAATTTGACCCCATAGTCCAAATTTTTTGGCTCTGCCCTAATTGTCATTCTTATGTCGGCTTTTTAGTTTATGTGGTAACTACATGATTTTGTTTGGCATGTATAATATGTAATAACTACCAAGAGTAAATCTACACAGAACTTTAGCACAGATTCGGACACAGATGTTCTCGGAACTGTCCGATGCACGTGTGATCCTCTAAAATAATGTTGATTCCATGTGCATCCGGTTTTAGACACGTGTTCGAATCTGTTTGTTAAAGTTGTGTCTATAGACTTTCTCAACTACCAAACTGAACTCTTGTTTTGGTAGGCATGTTATGTAGTTGATATCGAAACAAACTAAATCTCTTGTTTGCCATATTGCATTTAACTACTAACCCAATATTTTCTCGTAGCTGGACTCTTATAAAATGAGCTCTTTCCTTTTTTATCCCCTAGAACACGACACCGTCAAAACGTGCCTTGGCAAGGCAGGCAACCGAGAGCCCTCCAACTCTAAAGAAGCGGAAGCAGTTGTCGATGGATGACTATGTGAACTCGGTACACATTTTTATCCCTCTCAGAAACTGATTGTGTTTATCAACCCTGTCGTTGGGTAGGTGGGACATAGTAAAAAGCTGATTATGGTTCTATTTTGCAGGGGAAGAAGAGAAAATAAGGTGGACATTGTTTCCAGCAGAAATATATTGTGTCTAGTTTTGGTGCCGGGACTATAATTTTGGATCTTAATCCTGGCATACCCGAAGCCACCAACGTGGCTGCAGAGAAGGGTATTATATATTTAAGATCATAGGGTAGGGCTACGAGTTATGTAATTGAGTACCAGATGGAAACCATTTTTCTTCATTCATGAGAATGGATAGTGGCAATTGGACCATATGGGATACTGTGATCTGTGGCTTACGCAGTTAATTATTGCGTTTATTGGTCAAATCTTGCTTGTCATACTGTTATGTGTCTCGACTGAAATTTCCAGTAGTATCAGTAGCTTTTTCATGGTGCAATTTGAGCCCTTCCCGTGTTCTGGGTGCGATCTTTTCAAGTTGGAGTCTTATTGATGGGATATGTTAATCATACTTAGGAGACGTGAATACCTATTCTCATATTGCGTAACCCAGATCTGCACAAGTCCGTTACAAATTCATGGTGGAGTTTGTCCCTTCACAGATTTTGAAAAATATTCACTCGGGCATGCTCTCGCTGTATAAGGCAAGGCACCCAACTTGTTTGTATTGTTTTTCCTCTTGGAGGTTGAGGTATTGCTGGTGAAGGAAATTGGGCTGTCGCGTCTTGTCCAATCTAGTGAAGCTGAGTGAGACCGGATAACATTGTTACAAATTAGTTGATGTTTGGATGGGGCTACATGTTTGATCTGTTTTGATGGATGTACGAGGGAAGACAAAATTGATATGATTTGATTAATATCTCCACAAATTCATGATCCAAAGATTCCAAACACAACCTATCTTTCTTGTGCATCCTTTGAACTCCGTAGATTTCTTACACTGAACTTCTCTGGGCTTAATTGCAAGAGAAACAATGGTTAGTGTTGGAGGTATTCAAAAGGCATTTCGATACTTAGCTTAACTTCTGAAAAAAAAAAGTTCCAACTTAAAAGCATTTGAAAATTGAGAGAGGTATTAGCGTGTATTACTTTATATAGAGAATTATGTTGGGTGTATGAATCACGATGTGCATCATAACATCAAAATAATTGTTCTTACTTGTGATGTCATGCATGACGCACCGAGTGTCGATCATGCTCCACAATACCTGTATGCCATGCAATTAGCTTGTCTTCAGGTGCACGACCAACGTGTGGATCAGACTGAACGAAAAGTGGTTGGGATGACCACAGAACAATAACTTTTGAAACAAGTAACTCGGCACGGCTCAACATTGGAACCAACTGCGCATATTGGCAAGGGGAAGATCAAGTCTTTGGTCATCATTCAGTTTGACTGACGCCAAATCTAACACAGATCCATTTGCGCGTGGCTTAACATCTCGTTGGTCTAGCCTACTACATTTTCCATGCCTGAAGCACCTTTATTGTGTTATGTTTTTCGGCAATAAAGGCTATGTTCAGCTTTAAAGCAAGCCTTAACAAAGATGCTTGGAGAGAGAGAGAGAGAGAGAGAGAGAGAGAGAGAGAGAGAGAGAGAGATGTACGCTGATCAACTCTCTGTGTATCCTCTTCATATACAGCATGGGAAAAACATCCAGAAATCCATACACATGAAGAAAATGAGTACATGGCATGGCGATGCAAACAATGAGAAACCATGACCAAAACCCATCAAATTTCCCCACAGTAAGGGGTACAATGTTGGGGCAAAATGAAACATATTCCAACCTTATCTTGTGTATCGATGCGTTCCGAAACTTAGAAAAAAAACCCTACATACATAGAATCAATGTGTTTCATAAACCATTTCTGCAGTGTGGCTACCTGTAGAACCCCCCGATTACAACCCTAACCCCTTCTGTTACCTCCCGTAACTGCGTCCCGGTTGTTTAACTATAAACAGATATATAGAGACAAAGTTTCAAGATCACGCCAACTGGTCCCTCGTAGCTAGGTCGAAAGATAGGAGGGCTGAGTACCAAAAAATGTGGAAAGCATAAGCAAAGTTAAAGATTGAAGAAAGAATAGTGAGGAGACAAAGGAGTTACGAACGGGCAAAACCAGACACCGAGGCAATAGAGGATGACATTATCTCGTATTTCTCTCTGTTCTTTCTTCATCACAGCCCTTAGAATCCACACAACCAAGTTCCTTAGAAACCCGAGGTAGCAAGCCCAGGCATTTGACGCAACTACTCATTTGTACCATCAAAGCTGCCCATTGAACTCGCCGGTTTTCTCTCTCTCAAATTCTCTCCCCACACTTTTGCCTCTGCAACTGCGCGTTCTCTCTCGAACCCATGATTCCTTGGCGTCTCTCTCCCTCTTCGTGCACCAACAGGGCTGTCTCTGTGAGATCCCGGGCGTTCCACTTCATTATCGCTGCATTTTCTTCCGGAGCCGCCACCGGTTTCACATCTCCCCAACTCTGGCCCAGTAGTCACCTTAGAATTCTTATCCGAAATCTTTTGCCCTTCGGCTATGTTCCTTCTCTCATCATTGCTCCTAGGAGTTGATGGACCGGATTTCTTACCTTGGGAAGTGGGTGCACTTGGATCGTAAGTTTGGGAGGCTAAATATGTCAACGCAGTCACAACATCCCCTATTAAAGGCCTTGTAGAAGCTTGTTCTTGCAAACACATTGCAGCAACAGCGAGCGCTTGGTAGAGTCCTCGGATTGGGTAACGGCCTTGTAACAGTGGATCGGCCATTTTGGGAAACATCCTCCGATCCTTGAAAAGCGGTTTTGCCTACAAATTCCATAACAATGAAAAGCAAAATTTGAGAACATACATACGATACCATGATAAATTACGGATCCTGCTTTTGTTGATCTGGTTGAAGAGAGTTATCACAATGTAGCAAGGTCTGTCTGCTCTAGTCTATGGCCTACTGTTTTCTTTGCTAACCAGTACGCCAAGGTTAAAAAAGACAGGTGGCATAGCAATCCCTACCAATACGCCTGGACACTGCATCTCGTCGTCAACTCATTCTGACACTGTGAGATCTTATGGTCACACCTTAGTCTGAAGGGCTATAGGGCTTATGCGCATTATTAAGAAATTTGACTCTCCCATCCGCGCTATCAAATATCATAGCATAATATGTAAGACTTTGATTATTTCGAGCCATCTGTTAAGGAACCACGCCTAGGGTGGGAAATGAAGAAGAATGAAATTACAAAGAAGGAGATGAAGAAACTAGTAAATTGAAATATGACGCAATATGCTAAATTGCATGAATTCTTCCATTCCCCAAATGTACCCGTACCCGTGGAATAGTGTGACCTCGTATCCAACATAGACACTTGATGCTCTAAGTTTGAATGAAGTTTCAACAAGAAAAACACACATAAAAACTACTGAGAAAATTGTTGAGTCTCTCCCAGATGCCCGCCCTTCCCATAATCCCAATTTGACTTCAAGAATACTTCCGACTTTGAAGAAAATTTCTTAACATAGCAACTTGATGTCCTTAATAATTTCCAGCAAAGTTTGAACGGAAAACTCTATAATACTGCTATAAGGCACCCATGTTATACGGCACGGTGAGTTGAGTTACTAAGAAACAACATGCGAGTAAGATGAATGTGCTTGAAATGAGAATGTTAAGATAAATGTGCGGTAAGACTTTGCAAGATAGAATTAAGAACGAAAACTATTGATCATAATAAGGGTAGCACCGTTAGAAGATGAGAGAAAATATATTAGGTGGTTTTAACATGTTTCTCGCAAGTTGGTTGATGTGGTAGTTATGAATAGTGACATGATTATGATAGACGGTAACACTAAGAAAAGAGAGAGATCAAACATGCATTTAGAGGAGGTAGTTCAAAAGAATCTAGGTATTTTGGATATTAAGGAACACAATATCCTCTGCCGATCTTAATATAAAACGAATTCATATAGCAGACCCCAATTCATTTGGACTTAAGGCTCGGTTTAGTTTGTTTTAGTAACATTATTTCAAGACACAAAACGAACTATTATCAATACAAGTCTTCAGGATGTATCCATGTGCCCATATCAAACTTTTGGATACATATCCCGAAGCCCTATCAAGGTTATATGTAGTTCCGATGCTCAGACCCATACCCACTCCAGGTTCTTGTATCTGAGTCCATGTAATATTATACATCAATTCAGTGTAACATCAGCAACTATGTCATATTATATTAACGCAGCTTCCTAAAAAAAGGTAGAAATAGCACCATAGAAATAGAAGAGAAAATGACTTACCCATGCAACGAGATTGTGGTCTCCAGGAGCCCGGTTGTTGTCAATAGCCTTACGTCCGGTAATAATCTCAAGAAAAACAACTCCAAAACTATAGACATCAGACTTGAGTGTGAGTTGTCCAGTCATAGCATATTCAGGAGCACAGTAACCATATGTCCCCATAACCCTGGTGGAGACATGAGTCTTGTCACCAACGGGACCCAATTTCGCGAGCCCGAAATCTGATAACTTAGGATGATAGTTCTCATCTAGAAGGATGTTTGAAGACTTTAAGTCTCTGTATATGACAGGAGGATTTGCCTTATCATGTAAATACTCCAGCCCCTTCGCTGCACCCGCTGCAATCTTCATCCTAGTGTTCCAATCAAGGGGCTCTTTGTCTGGTGAAAGATCTGAAAAGGAAGTATAAAATGAAGTAATTAGGTATGTTAACTGCAAGCAAACTCGATAAAAGAAAAAATGATAACCGTAGTCCTAAGCTCATTTTGTGTCTCCTTCATGGAACTTTGCTGAAGCAATTGTAGCAACTCCGACACTTATTGATTTTGCACCTTCTAACATCTCTAGTTGAGAACTCTCGTCATACTTTTTATTCACTATTTTTTGTTATAGATTCCTCGTCGATTCTTTCCCTCCTTGCTTACCTATGCTACATTGTAAAGAGACTTTCGACTCCAAGTGTCCGCTGAACAGTACCAAAGCCAAATTCAACAATAGAAACTATATCTCTCTGAGGTGTCTCCATAAAATAAGATAAATGAGCATCTTATACTATAAACTCATAAATGATAAGCTATGGCAAGCTATCTAACCATGTAAATGATCCTCTAAAGATCCCAATGACATAAACTCGTAGACGAGGAGCCGCTGGTCCCCATCAGCACAATAACCTATCAAATTGACGAGGTTCGAGTGGTGCAAGAGGCTAAGCATGAGAACCTCCACCAAAAACTCCCTGTTTCCTTGAAGGCCATTGCGATCAAGCTGTTTCACGGCTACTACCTGCAAAATACAAGCATCTCAACCAAGAAAACAAATGAAAATGAAAGATCGGATATCTTTAACATCGGATATATATTTCACAAAAGGAAGGTTCAGTGTGACAAAACAAAATCTCCTATATAACATCCTATATACAACCGAATCCTTCAATATAACATCCTATATACAACTGAATCCTTCAATATAACATCCTATATACAACTGAACAAAGCAACTCTCTATAAATGCTTCTAACAGTCATGACATCCATGTATAACCAATCGAAAGATTCAAAACTCACCTGTCCTGTGCTCTCTAACTGCCCCTTATAAACACGTCCAAATCCACCTTCACCCAAAAGGCACTCTGGCCTGAAGTTCTTAGTGGCAGCAGCAAGCTCAAGAAACGCAAACGTTTGTGCAGCTATAGGCGCTGTTGTTCCATCTTTTTGATTTGCTGTTTCTTTTTTAAAATCCTTCTTGGGGTCGAAACTACTCCTCAACTTTGACTTGTCTGAAAAGTAAGAGAATCGGATACCACGTACAGGGCAAAACAAGGAACCACGATTAATTATCTAGTTGCTCGACACAAAATAAAAAACATAGTTTTCGGGTCATGACCCAATCTTGCATAAGGTAAACTTCAAACTCTTAATTGCCCTTACGGCTACATGAAGGTAACTTTTTTCTTGATATTTCTATTTGAAGCTGACCATTTTTACATTTCAAATCAAATTGTCACCACTAGCTATGTGCCAACTTCTGATTCCGGATGCTTTAGATGATGAAAAATCCATTAGACACTATACTATCGTTTAAAAGGCACTTATAAGCCTCCGTTCAGTTAGACACGGAAATTAGCAAGTAACGTGGCCAGCCCGGTCAACGGGGAATGAGAAAGATAGATCTAGAAGGACAACATTAGGAGGGACTTTTCCCTGCCGTGGTGATCTCACTATTGAAAGAGAGTCTCGACGTGCCGGTATACAAGCAGCCTCATAGAGGACGAAAACAACAAGTTGTTATCTGAAACCAAAATGTGTGGAATTGCCAATTCAATGAGTAGGAGCAGATCTCTGAAATTTTTTTCTCTCAGCCCATTTACCAATAACCCATCAACAAATTGTGACCAGAAAAATCTCAAAACCCCAATTCAGCACTCACTCAAATCTATATACGGCCATGGATGAATCAGATCGGGAAACTGAAATTATAACCTCAACCCATTGTCCATACACTTAAACAGATCCAAAAAACACAAAATTCAACAAACCTAAAGCATACCCACTTGTCCAACGAATGAAAAACACAAAACCAAGTAATACCCATTACTAAATACTTCCAATAAATCGTTTTATCGCAAAAAAGAAAAAAGAAAAAAGGTTTTACCTGAGCTGACTCTGCTCAAATGGTGGGACTGAGCCGCTGAAGCTTCCTTAGCAGAACCCTTCTTTGCCACTTCTTTCACACCATTACTCCCCTTGTTTGATGATCTAAAGCATGGGAAACACCCACCCATAATCAAATACCTACCGAAAAGAGAAAATCACCCAACTACCCAAAACAATATATGTCTATACATATATATGCGCAGCCCCTTCAACTACCCCCTCCTGAAAAAATTCCAATTAATCACTCCTTTCTTTGTCTTGAATTCTTATAGGAGAAGGTTGAGCCATGAGTCACTTTTCAGTGACCCAATTAGCTCGAGTATAAAGATCAACAATCCCTTTTTCTGAGGAAGCAGATCACCAAATCGAAGAAAACTGATGGTTGAAGAGAAGGTAAAGAAAAGGAAGAAAAAGATTTTCACATAAAATACGCCAAATGTATGCATACTTTAGTGTAATTTTGTGTATTGATATATACAGAAATCTAGGGGGTGAAAAGTGAATGGTTGTCGGTACCAGACAGATTAAGCGCTGATTTAGGGGGGTGTTATATGATAAGTGTAGAGATTTATGACACTTT
>JABCMJ010005972.1:0-27927 GCA_014822125.1 Arbutus unedo
TTACACATTGTGGGTCTTACAAACATGAAGTTAATTGTTTTGTCGATTATTGTATTAACATCGTGAATTCTTAGATATTGAATATTGCTTGTCCGAAAAGAAAAAAAAGAAAAAAAGAAAAAAATTAATGAGATAGTAAACATTTAATATCAAAAAAGCTTATTATTTTAAAAAGGATGAGAAAATTAATATTTAAGTATTGTACTTAGTGTAGTGGGTCCAACATAAGAAAATGAGAAAACAAAATAATCCAGGTTTATATTAGATATGAAAATTGGTGTTGGTTGACATGATATAGGCATAATATAGTTCATCATATGATTTCAATTAAATATGCATTGAGCATAAATTAAAATCACCAAAATCATAAGACATCATCAACGTAGTCCAAATCTAAGTTACATATAATGTTCGTGGGCCCTAGTATACAAATAGGTCTCAACAAGTAATAGTCCTCTAAATGATCAACCCAATTAACTTATAGATCGTCACCTAGCAGATGTTGAAAAATAAGGATAGTCTGGGACGTGTTCCTGGTTTTTATCGTCAAATAATTTTAGATATGGAACATTAGGTTCCTGGTTCTGATTTAGAACTGAAAGGAGGCAACTTATCCGCATTCAAATATGTATTGACAAAGTGATAAAGAGAATTACGATGTTGATAATTGAGACTCAGTTGAAAGGAGGCAATTGTTAGACTCAAAAGTTTTGTTAAATAAAACATGCAAAGCCATGGACGCCATGGTTTAAGCTTTGGGTTTTCTTACATGTGCTTGTTTACTTATGCAGTTTTCCATATAAGTAGCTGTGTGATGACCATATAATCATCTCTTTCTCCTATTTTAACATCAGGGTTCATCCTAAGGGAGGGATTGTATGCTAGTTAAGGATCTGAATTGCATGGGAGGACGAATGTACGAGGAGTATCGTTACACAGGCTTGTTCTTCATAAAATTGCTTCCGGTAATGCTATCACCTAATCTATCTTTGAGAATAGTTACCTTCTCATATGCTAGTATCGCGCGTTATCCTTTAGTGGCTTTATTCCTAATTAAGGTGTAAGGGAATGTTGGACATCGGTTTTACATGTCCTCACTTCTTAGTTTATAATACGTTATGAATGATGGGAACCGATAAGAGATACATTGGTTTATGTAGATATTTGAATAATGAGAGGCACTTGATATGTGACGTGTGACACGTAATGACTAGGGGTGATTGGTATGTGACACATAATGGACATTGACACATTGTTTGTTATATTTTATTACGTTTATGAGGAATTATCCTTGTTTAGCATATTGCGAACTTGTTAGAGCTAATTACGGAAAGGTATGCATTGTAGAACGACAAACGGTGACACGTGAACAATGATCGTATCATGTACAATGCACTAGACTCCTTAAAAAATACTTGAAATGTACTAGACTCCTTAAAAAATGATAGAAATGTACTAAACTCCTTTAGAAATGCTAGGAATATACTGGACCCCTTTTTGGGAATGTGACAGGAAGTGAAGATGTGACCCATGTAATTGATGTTACAATCTAGTCTCCTTCGAGAGAGTGCTAGGAAACGATACAACTTGTCTCGCTACCTTTGGGGTGAAGTGCTAAGGATGACGACACGTTGATGAGGTTTGTGACTTGTGAAATGGATAAGTAGTTTTGACGAATAAAGGAGCGGTGTAGTCTTAGGAATGGCGAATAACTCTCAATGATGAAGCGAAGATGAGACATGTGAGTTGTGAATGGTTAAACGGTTTGAAAATCGATAAGTGAGCGTATAATGGTTAAAGGGTTGAATGGTTTGAACAGTAATGATATAGTTTGGTGGACTTGTGAGTTGCTTTATGTGCGTATCCTTACGCTATACATGTATTCTCACCTAAGTGGGCTTTGAGCTTCATATGACAAATACTTTCATTTCATGTGAGTATAATATTGGTGTAGATATTTTCTACTAGGCATTGTAGCTCAACCCTTCATTCTTTTCAAGTACAACGTAGGATTTTTATCACGGATTGCATAACACGCTTGGATTGACACACATTATGGGAGAGCCATCATGTAAGAGTTGTTTAATGTTTTTACATAAAAGCTCATTTTGGGAAGATGTATTATGAACTCTTATTTTTATCTCTTTGACTTGTAAGGATGTAATATTTAAACTGTTGTGAAGATATGTTTGATGTAAATTGGGCCGTGTTTGTCATTTTTTTTGTGAAATCTTTTGAAAATTCAAAATTTATTGGCATTTCATAAAATGGTACTCGGGGTTTTATAATTGAGGCTTGCGAGGTTTCTACAGATATTTTAGTATGATTTATTGAGTTGAAAATCTGGGGCATGAAACCAAGTGTAATACTTAATATTGATTTTGCTCACCCTTTTAATTTTTTTTAGTTTTTTTCATATTTAACATTTGCTTTTTGTAATTCCTTTATTTCTCTTTGTTTTTCTTTTGGGACACGCAATATTTTATATTGAGGAAACTAAAATATTAATAAGATAATCAACCAAAAAAAAAACTTCAAGTGACCCACCATCTGTAATAAAGTTATTTCAAAGGTTCATCAAATTATGTGTCAAATTAATTTGGTTTTCTTTCTATTTTTTTCTTAGACGTGTTATATTTAATAAAATATCTAAAGTTATTTCAAAGGTTCGTCAAATTATGCGTCAAATTCACATTGCAAATTTATGCATCAAATTTGGATTTCTTTCCTTTTTTTTCTTAGACGCGTTATATTTAATAAAATATCTAACGTTAAATCTTCTTGTTCTTTTCTTTTGTAGAATCACAATAATTTTTGGAAGGTATATGCCCACAACATTTACAATAACGCGCAATAAGACTCTAGTCGAGCTAACTTGGGTGAAACTCACGGCAATAATTTAAAAATGCTATTATTGAAAATTAGATAAATAAAAAAAATATTTTAACATAATATATAATTTGAAGTTATATCAAACTTGTATTATGTCAACTCGTCCCAATTTTTATCTCTGATATAAACATGAATTGTTTTTTTTCCTCATTTGTTGGACCCACAACACAAGTACAATATTTAATATTGATTTTTTTTTGCCCTTTTAAAAAAATTTAGCTCTTTTCATATTTAACATTTGCTATCGCGTTAAATATAATTCTTTTTTTCTTATTTTTTCTTTTTGGATGCGCAATATTTAATATTGAGGAATCCACAATATTAACACGATAATTGACAAAAGAAATTAACTTCATGCTTGTGAGACCCACAATGTTTAATAAAGTTATTCCAAAGTTTCGTCGATTCACGCATCAATTTTGGATTTGTTTCTATTTTTTTTCTTAGATGTGTTATATTTAATAAAATATTTAACGTTAAATCCTTTTGTTATTTTTGTTTATGGAATTATGATAATTTTTAGAAGGTATAGGTCCACAACATTAACGGTAATGCGCAATTGGTTTTCGGTCTAGCTGACTTGCATGGAGTTTACGATGACAATTTAAAAATGCTATTATCAAAAATTAGAAAAATTAAAAAAATATATTTTAACATAATATAAGCCTGAATTAATTTAAAGTCGTATCAAATTTGTATCATGTTGGCCGGTCCTAATTTTTATCACTACACAAGCATTTACTCGCACTTTATGTGACGATAATTTGATGTTTATTTTTTAATTTAATGTTAGTCCTATACCATATTTTGTAGTTATGCTGTTGGGCAAAATGTTCTGTTGTTTACATTATACTATTAGAGTACTGTCGTTGTATTGTTATAGTTAGATTTGTGTGATTCTAGTTATTGTTAAAGATATTGATTTTAGTTGGGTTCAGCTATTGTGTTGCCCGATGTGTTGTGGAATGAATTGGAATCAGTCATTGTGTTGTCTATTTAAACATAGTACCCCCGTTATGTTGTTCAAATTTTTATAGATTTGACACAATTGAATTTTTAGGGGAAACTTAGTTATACGTTAGAGACATTAGACATTGGTTGATAATATGTGGTCATCTGTAGAGACAAGTACGAATAATGAAAATAAAATTGAAATGGTGATTGCTGTATAATCTTGAGATAGTTTGGGATGTCAACGAGTCTCTTGTGGGTGTTGATCGAGGTGTTGAACGATCACGATACGTTGAATTGTGCTCAAGGTGCTGGACTGTCTAGATGCGTTGAACTGTACTTGGTGTACTAGAGTGTCTAGATACATTGAATAGTTGAACTGTACTTGGTGTGCTGGACAGTTGTAAACGTTTTGTACTATACCAGTTTGGTGTGCTGGATAGTGTTAACGCGTCAAACTGTACATGGAGTATGTTTTCGAGTTAGAGTCTTGACATAAGTCTTGGTGGCTCGAGTCCCCATTGTGTAGGTGAGTCTTATAGGTTGTCGTGCCACAATCTATGTGGAGAAGTGTTTCACTGGGCGTCGACCCATTTAAAGAAGAAAGAAATTCATAACTTATCTACGTGTTCTTTTATTGCATATGTTATTAACATTATTTAGTTATTCTGCATATATCATTGCATGCGTTACTAACTTGGGTTCAGTTTTTCAGGTATATTTTTCTACTGAGTTTCATTATTTATTAGAACAACTTGTTTGCCCCTGATGTTTTATGCCAGATGGAGATGCCTCCCAAGTAGGAAGAGTTGGACAACGAAGATAGAGAGTTTAAGAACACCAATGTGTTGCACCATTAGAAACTCTGAATTTCATAATTTTGTATTTTTTGTAAATCCAAAATGGTATTTGTGTTATTTCAAATGTAATTCCGTTGCAAATAATTTATTAATAAAATAAAAAAATTATGCTATTTTTTTAAAAATGTTCGCTTTATATAACAAATAATTTAAATAACATATTGAAAAGTAAGAGCATTACATGCTTTGCTTAACATTTATAAGTTAAAATATTACACAAAGAATACAACATGTTAGAATTGATTTCTAACTGATCATGGTCATTTGAACTCCTTATTAATTAACTTCACTATTTTGTGGCTAAACTAGAAAAATAATGAGTAATGACATTCAAAATGAATTTTGAAGACGAGCATCTTTCTAATATTTTAGGCAATGAGGCAAAAAATTATCCTCGTGCTATGCTTGTATTGTGCTTATGGCGGGTTATTACCGTGTTATATCCGTACTATGTTATGTTTGTATTTTGAACTCAAAATTATGCCATGACCCGACCCATTTATTAAACATGTCTTATCGTGTTGTACCTAGGCCGTGTTGTGCCCATATCATGCTGACCCGTTCCAATTTTTAACTCTAATATAAACCTGAATTAGTTTTTTTTCTTCTCATTTTCTTGTGTTGGACCCACAACACTGAGTGCAATACTTAATATTGATTTTTTTCACCCTTTTAATTTTTTCCAGCTTTTTTCATATATAACATTTGCTATCGTGTTAAATATAATTCTTTTATTTCTCTTTGTTTTTATTTTGGGATACATAATATTTAATATCGAGGAATCCAAAATATTAATATGATAATTGAAAAAAATAAATAACTTCATAGTTGTGAGGCCCACCAAGTGTAATAAATTTATTTCAAAGGTTCTCTCAATTTATGCGTGAAATTTAGACTTCTTTCTACTTTTTTCTTAGACGTGTTATATTTAATAAAATATCTAACATTAAATTGTTTTGTTATTTTTTTTTTATGGAATCACAATAATTTTTGGAAGGTATAAGCCCACAACATTAACGATAATGCGCAATAGGACTTCAATCTAGCTCGTGTGAAGCTAACGATGACAATTTAATTGTTCACTATCACTACAAATTATTTTTTATTTTTTTTTCTAGTGGACCTTGCATATAATGGATCATACACAAGGAATAGGATTTGCAATTACATTATTCATTGTACAACACAATTAGTTAAATTACAAATATTATTATTTAAAATTAAAAAATATATTTTAACATAATATAAATCAGAATTAATTTTAAAGCCGTATTATGCCTATATTAGGTTGACCGGCCCCAATTTTCTCCTCTAATATAAACTTGAATTATATCTTTCTTATTTTCGTGTGTTGGACCCACACCACCACCGCAAAAAAATTAGCTTTTTATATATTTAACATTTACTATCACGTTAAATATAATTTCTTTTTTTCCTTTGTTTTTCTTTTTGGACGCACAATATTTAATGTTGAAGAATCCACAATATGAATACGATAATTAACAAAAAAACTAACTTCATACTTATCAGACCCACAACGTGTAATAAAGTTATTCCAAATGTTCGTCAATTTATGCATCAAATTTGGATTTCTTTCTTTTTTTTCTTAGACGTGTTATATTAAATAAATATCTAACAATAAATGTTATTTTCTTTTATGGAATCACAATAATGTTTTGGAAGGTATAAGCCAACAACATTGACGATAACACGCAGTACGGCGTTAGTCCAACTTCTGTGAAACTCACAACGATAATTTAATTATTCGCATAATTTGAGTACACTCTAATTATGGACCCACTTACATTAGTCAAGATTTGTATGTTGTAATTGATTTCTCACTAATCACAGTCATTTGAATCCCTTATTAATTAGGCAAAAGAAGCAAAGAATTATCCTCGAGCTATGCTTGTGTCGTGCTCATGATGTGCAATTATCGTGTCGTACTTGTGCTTTGTCTCGTATTTTGTGCTAAGAATTATGGCATGACCTGACTCATTTATTAAAAACGTCTTATCGTGTCATGCCAAGCCGTATTTTGCCCATATCATATTGACCTGCCCCAATTTTCGCATCTATTATAAACATGAATTAGTTTCTTTTCTTATTTTCTTGTGTTGGACCCACAACACCAAGTGCAATACTTAATATCGATTTTTTCTTACATTTTAAAATTTTCCCATCTTTTTTCATATTTAACATTTGTTATCGCGTTATATATAATTCCTATTTTCCCTTTGTTTTACTTTTTGGACATGCAATATTTAATCTTGAGAAATTAACAATATTGACACGGCGATTGACAAAAAAATTAACTTCATACTTGTGAGACCCACAACATGTAGTAAAGTTGTTCCAAGGTTTCGTCAATTTACGAGTCAAATTTGAATTTTTTATATTTTTTCTTAGACATGCAACAACTGTTCTGAGGTACTAAAAAACAACAACAGTCAGACCACTTTGGGTCAGGCTCTCAGTCTGATTGAGGAGCGAGTTTATCGGTATCACTTCATGGTTCCGGACAGAGGGGAGGACTTTTCTAAGGCCAACACACTCAGGGGAGAGTTTTCAATATCTCATCTGTTATTCCACCATCTACTTCTCAGGGGCCCGATGCGTGCGTTGTGTGGGGTACATTCCTCTTATTTAACTCTCTTGCTAGGGCTCTATTTGATTCTGGAGCATCCAATTCTTTTATTGCTGCATCATTTATGTGTGCTTTGGAGTTAGAAACTGATCTCCTTGACCCGCCACTATTTGTTGAGACTCCTCTTGGAGGTAAGTCACCACTTGGTCATGTCTGTCGAGATTGTGATTTTTTTATCTTTGACCGTCACTTCACATTCGACTTTATTGTCCTGGACATGTCGGGATTTGACATTATCCTTTGTATGGATTGGCTATCCACTTTTTATGCCACTATTGACTATTTCAAACGTTGTGTCTGCATATGTTTACCTAGCAAGGGTTGCTTTGTGTTCTTTGGGAAACGTAGGGAGCCATTGGAGCCGTACCTGTGTGGATCTCAAGATAGAGATTCTATTTATGCCTTATTAGCAAGTTTAATGTTGGATGAGGATGTGACCAAATGCAGAGAGTTGCCTTTGATTGTTCGTGATTTTCTGGATGTGTTTTCGGAAGATTTACCTGGTTTACCTCCTAAGAGAGAGGTCGAGTTCACGATAGACCTACTTCTCGGTACCGCCCCAATTTCAATGCCTCCATATCGTTTCGCACCTGCCGAGTTGAAAGAGTTGAAAATACAGTTGCAAGAGTTGCAGGAGTTGGGTTTTATTGATCCTAGTACTTCACCATGGGGAGTACCGGCCATGTTTGTGCAGAAGAAAGATGGTTCATTGCGTTTATGTATTGATTATCGAAGCTAAATTGTGTCACTCTGAAGAACAAGTATCCGATGATGAGAATTGACGATTTATTTGACTAACTTCGAGGTGCGACATATTTTTAAAGATTGACTTGAGGTCGGGCTATCACCAACTAAGGGTGCGGAAGGAGGACATTCCAAAAACTACTTTTTGCACACGCTATGGGCACTACGAGTTCGTGGTTTTGCCGTTTGGATTGACGAATGCACGAGCAACCTTTATGGATCTTGTGAATCGTATCTTTCGTAAGTACCTAGATCGATTCGTTGTCGTATTTGTTGATGACATTTTGGTCTACTCACCTACGGAAGAGGAGCACCAGTCTCATCTTGCCATTGTTCTTGAGCTTTTGAGGGGGCATCGCTTTTATGCCAAGCTTAGTAAGTGTGAGTTTTAGTTATCTGAGGTGAAGTTTTTAGGACATGTGGTTTCAAAGAACGGTGTGTCCGTTGATCTAGGAAAGATAGAGTCAGTCATGAGTTGGCAACAACCGAAAAACGTCTTTGAGATCCGTAGTTTCTTGGGTTTAGCCGGGTATTACTGTCGATTTATGGGATACGTTTTGTGCTGGATGATACTTGTGAGGCGGCATTTGAGGAGTTGAAGCGACGATTAACTAGTGCACCAGTCCTGATTGTACCAGAACGGAGAGTTGGCTACTCCATGTATTGTGGTGCTTCAAAAGAGGGACTTGGGTGTGTGCTGATGCAAAAGGGAAGAGTGGTAGCATATGGGTCGCGACAACTAAAGATTCACGAACGGATTTACCCTACACATGACTTGGAACTTGGAGCCGTTGTTTTTGCCTTGAAAATTGGGCGACACTATCTTTATGGTGAGAAATTTGAAGTCTTCTCTAACCACAAGAGTTTGAAGTACTGGTTCTCCCAAAAAGAGTTGAATTTTTGACAGCGTCGTTGGATGGAGCATATTGAGGATTACAACTATGACTTACAATATCACCCAGAAAAGGCTAATGTTATACCGGATGCCTTGAGTCAAAAATTGACACACCTAGCGAGTTTGGCGACCCACGAGTGGAAGATGATGCAAGATTTGGGGTTTTACGCGACACACTTTGAAAAAGTTTAGGATGGGGTCACTTTGTGCAATTTGACAGTTCAATCGACATTGTCAACTCGAGTGGTTGACGCCCAACTACACGATGAGGAAACGAACGGGTTATGCAAGAGGTTCCTTAGTGGAGAGGCAAGCGAGGGTTGGATGATTTATGCCGATCAAAGTATTCGTTTTCAAGGGAAGCTTTTCGTACCCATCTCGTGCCGAGAGGAAATCTTGCGAGAGTTTCACCATTCACTGTTAGCCATTCATCCAGGAGGGACAAAGATGTATCATGACTTACGTCGACAATTTTGGTAGCTCGGGATAAAGTGCGATGTGATAAATTTCATAGCACGATGTCTTACATGTCAATAAGTGAAAGCGGAACATCAACGACCCGTTGGAGAGTTGCAATCCCTTCCTGTGGCTGAGTGGAAGTGGGAGAATATCACTATAGATTTTGGTTCAGGTCTACCGAGGTCACCGAAGGGACATGATGCTATTTGGATGATTGTTGACCACTTGACGAAAACTGCTCATTTCTTACCTATTCAAGTGACTGATTCTATTGAGAAACTCAATCGTTTGTATATTCGAGAGATTATTTGCCTTCATGAAATTTTCATGTCTATTGTGTCAGATAGAGATCTTCAGTTTACTGCACGTTTTTGACAAAACTTGGTACTCATATTTTGTTTAGCACTACTTATGACCCTCAAACAGATGAGCAATCAGAACAGACGATTCAAATATTGGAGGATATGCTTCGGGCTTGCGTGATGGATTTTCAAGGAATTTGCATATAATAATAGTTATCAGTCGAGTATTAAGATGACACCTTATGAGGCATTGTATGGGAGACCTTATCGGTCACTCGTGTGTTGGACTGAACTGGGGGAGACGACATTTGTCGGGCCAAACTTGATTGGAGAGACTATCGAGAGCATTAGAGTGATTCGTCAACGACTTTTGGCCACACAAAAAGAGACAATCGAGCAAGTTAAGAAATCCGTCAAAGATTACTTACCACCAGAGTCGACAGAAGAGTTATGCTGATCGTTGTAATCGCCCATTTTCATTCGAGGTGGGGAATCATGTATTTTTGAAGGTGTCACTGAGACGAGGTTTATCACAATTTGGAAAAAAGAAAAAGTTTTTCCCGCGATACATTAGGCCATTTGATATCATTGAGAGGACAGGAGAGGTCGCGTACCATTTAGCATTGCCACTGAAGTTGTCGGGTGTGCATGATGTGTTTCAAATGTCGATATTGAGGAAATATGAACTGGATCCTTCGCATGTTCTGGAATGGTCCAAACTTGAGTTAGAGGCCGACGCGTCCTATGGAGAGGAACCGGTACGTATCTTAGATTCTCGGGAGCAAGTATTCAGAGGAAAGACTATACCATTCGTTCGGGTATTGTGAAGCAACCAAGGGGAAGAAGACTCGACTTGGGAACGTGAGGACGAAGTTAGAGAGAAATATCCGCATTTATTTATGGTTTGATTGTGTATTTCATTTAGACTTGATAGTTATTGAATTGTGATAAGTACTAGATTGACATTGTTAATATTTGAGTCGATTCTATATGCTTTATTAGTCTTATGGACTTGTACAGTAGTACTACCATTATGCTTCGAGCATTGTTGAATTGGGTTGAATTGTGTTTTATGTAACGTTTCAATTTCGTGGACAAATTTTTTTTAAGGAGGGTAGAATGTGAGAACCCGAAAAATTTATGTTTTTTAAAAATAAATAAATAAATAAAATGAATGATTTATAAATTGTCCGAAATTTTATTTAACAAGTGATTTATTGTCCTTTATGTATATGTAATGATTTAGACTTTATATGTAGTGTAGGTTAGATAATGGGCTTATTGGTAACATGTGTTACACTTGAGGGGTGTGAGTGTAATTGAGGTGTTTAAGTCTATATATCAGATTTTTTGGGAAAAAAAACTAATTTTCCACTCATTTCCTCTCTCTCTCCCTTCACTCTCTCTCTCTCTCTCTCAATCTCTCCTTAAATCTTGCTCTCATATCAAATTCCTCTTCAAACCTTCAAGAATCAGTCATTTACAGAAAATATCTCAAACTTGATCGTGTTTTATTCGCTTGGAGGAGGAGTATTCGAAGATTTCTTTAATTTAGGGGTTATGGCTTGCTTTAAAAGCCCAAATCCTTCAATCCGATAGTCTAGGTAAAGATCTTTTACCTCTTTTATATGTGTATGACTTATTTTTGGTGTTTGATGAGCTTGATTGTTGGTTTAGAGCTTGAAAATTAAAGTTGAGGAATCTACAGATAATTTGTAGATTTTTGCGTAGTCTTTGCTAGTACCGGTAGTAGTGTCTGTACTATCGGTAGTACTGTATTTCATTTTTGTCCAGTTTTGGGCATTCCCTTTTAGCAATGGTAGTAGTGTTTTTAGTACCGGTTGTAGAATTTGTACTATCGACAGGGCTTGTATTCCTGTTTTGCACATTTTTGGACAGTTCCTGTTAGTACTGGTAGTAGTGACTATACTACAGGTAGCAGGGCTTGTTTTACTGAAAATTTTGTATTTTTTTTATTGAAATTATTATAAAAATTTGAGTTGTTGACCTCTAAGGGTAATGTTTGCACTTATCTTTGGACATATTTTTAGGATTTGTACCGCATGATAACAACGCAAGATGTTATGAATTAAGATGATGATTCCGAGACGTGTGCATTAATTGAGAGTTTATGTTGATGAAACAAACTTGTTATGTGATGCGTGACATGCGCAGGTGTTATGTGACACGCGACATGCGTGGGATACTTGAATGATTCGATGTATGAATTATACTCCTCGAGAGGAATGCTAGGATAATTGTACTAGATTCCTTCGGGAATGTTAGGAATGCATTGAACTAGACTTCCTGATGGGAATGCTAGGAATAATCAACTAGTCTTCTATGGGATTACTAGGTATGAAAATGAAAATGCACGAGAACGTGATGGATTGGATTAATAATCTACGAGGTGTGACGAATGGTTCTTTTAAACTCGTTGATGTTACTGCATGGCATGAATCATCTTTAACCTTTAACTTGGATTGGTTTATGATCTCGTTATTATTGAACATTTATGCTCACATGCTATACTAAACATTTCATATTCATGTAAGTTTGGTATAGAGTTCTCTGTTGGGCTTGTCAGCTCAGATTATCTATTTTCTTTTCAGGTACAATTCTGGACGTTTAACATCTTTTGGCATGGGTGCTTGACTATTGCATGATTTTTGAAGAGTCTCATACATGAAGTTATTTAACATCTTTTACTTAATCGTTTTTGAAAAGATATATTGTAACTCTATCTTATTTTGGTAACATACTCAGTGTAATATTTTAAAAACTCTTATTCCATGTAAATGGTCATTGGGACGAGGTGACCCCTTATGTATGTATGATCAAATTAGAACACTTATCTCTTATGCATAGATATTTTGAGAGATTGTCATTGGATTTTCGACAAGGAATTTCTGATACCTGCTTATTTATTTAATTAGTCTATTTTAAATTTGATAGCGTGACAAATACTATTATTAAAAATTGAAAAAATAAAAAAATATATAGCATAACATAACATAACATAACATAAACAAGAATTAGTTTTAAAGCTGTATTATGTCTATATCATGTCAACCATCCTCAATTTTCATCTCTAATATAAACTTGGATTATTTCGTTTTCTCATTTTCTCGTCTTGGACCGACTACACCAAGTACAATACTTAATATTAATTTTCTCATCCTTTTAAAAAAAATTGACTTTTTTTCATATTAAACATTTACTGTCGCTTTAAATGTAATTCCGTTTTTTTTCCTTTGTTTTTCTTTTAGACGCGCAATGTTTAATGTGAGAAATCATAATATTAGTACAATAATAATAGACAAAAAAATTAACTTCATAATGTGAGACCCACAACGTGTAAACAGTTAATTTAAAGTCATATCAAACTTGTAACAATTTTTACCTTTGATATAAACTTGAATTGTTCTTCCCCTCATTTGTTGGACCCACAACACAAGTACACTATTTAATATTGATTTTCCTTGCCTTTTTTAAAAAAATTCAACTCTTTTCATATTTAACATTTACTATCATGTTAAATATAATTCTTTTTTTTCTTTTGTTTTTCTTTTCGGACTTGCAAAATTTAATATTTATGAATCCATGATATTAGTACGATAATCGACAAAACAAATTAACTTCAAGCTTGTGAGACCCAAAACTTGTAATAAAGTTACTCCAATGTTTCGTCAATTTACGCATCAAATTTAGATTTTCTATCCTTTTTTTCTTAGACGCATTATATTTAATAAAATATATAATGGTAAATTCTTTTGATATTTTAATTTATGGAAATATAATAATTTTTAGAAGGTATTGGTCCAAAATGTTAACGATAACGTGCAATAGGATTTCGGTCTAGCTAACTTACGTGAAGCACATGACGATAATTTAAAAATGTTATTATAGAAAATTAGAAAATAAAAAATTATAAATTTTAATATAATATAAATCTGAATTAATTTAAAGTCATATCAAACCTATATCATGTCGACCTGTCCCAATTTTTACCTCTAATACAAACTTGAATTGTTTTCTTTCTCTCACTTGTTGGACCCACAACACAAGTACAATACTTAATATTGATTTTTCTCGCCCTTTTAAAAAAATTCATCACTTTTTATATTTAACATTTACTGTCTCGTTAAATATAATTCTTCTTTTATTTTGTTTTCCTTTTTTGACGCACAATATTTAATATTGAAGAATTCACAATATTAATACGATAATCAACACACAAAAATTAATTTCATGCTTGTGAGGACCAAAACGTGTAACAAAGTTATTCTAAAGTTTCGTAAATTTACGTGTCAATTTTGGATTTTTGTCTATTTGTCTTAGACATGTTACATTTAATAAAATATCTA
Organism: Arbutus unedo; assembly: GCA_014822125.1. Lineage (NCBI taxonomy): Eukaryota > Viridiplantae > Streptophyta > Magnoliopsida > Ericales > Ericaceae > Arbutus > Arbutus unedo. Next base: position 14,118 of record JABCMJ010005972.1, read on the forward strand.
ACGCTAAATCCTTTTGTTATTTTCATTTATAGAATTATAATAATCTTTAGAAGGTATATGTTCACAAACTTGTATCATGTCGACCAATCTCAATTTTTACCTCTGACATGAACCTAATTTTCCCTCGCCCTCATTTGTTGGATCCACAACACAAGTGCAATATTTAATATTAATTTCCTTTACCTTTTAAAAAAATTCTACTTACTATCACGTTAAATATAATTCTTTTTTTCTTTAGTTTTTTTTGGATGCGCGATATTTAATATTGATGAATCCACAATATTAATAAGATAATCGACAAAAAAATTAACTTCATGATTGTGAGACCCACAATATATAATAAAGTTATTCCAAAATTTCATCAATTTACCTGTCAAATTTGGATTTCTTCCTATTTTTTCCTTAGACGCGTTATATTTAATAAAATATCTAACGTTAAATAATTTTATTATTTTTGCTTATGGAATTATAATAATCTTTAGAAGGCATAGGCCCACAACATTAACGATAACGCACAATAGGATTTCGGTCTAGCTAACTTGCGTGAAGCTAACCACAATAATTTAAAATTCTATTATTGAAAATTAAAAAAATTAAATATATATGTTAACATAATAATAAGCTTGAATTAATTTAAAGTCGTATCAAACTTGTATCATGTCGACCCGTCGCAATTTTTACCCCTGATATAAACCTGAATTATTTTTTTCCCACATTTGTTTGACACACAATACAAGTAAAATACTTACTATTGATTTTTCTCGTGCTTTTTCAAAAAAAATCAGCCATTTTCATATTCAACATTTACAATCGAGTTAAATATAATTTTTTTCTTTTTAGACGCGCGATATTTAATGTTGAGGAATCCACAATATTAATACGATAATCGACAAAAAAATTAACTTTGTGCTTGTGTGACCCACTGTCACGCCCTCAATTTTAAGTAATATAAATTCACATTTTAAATAAACCTGCCAATTCTATAAAAAAAATACTCCCAAAATTATCATTTTTTAGAATCCAAATAAGTCCATAAATCTCAAGTATTACAACCCAAAAAGGGGCACACCCGACCCGATAACCAAATGACATGTTAAAGTGTTACATATGATTTGAATTTGAGTACGCAATTCCACAAAAAAGAAGTTACTGTACATCTTCCAAAAAGATAAGACTAAAGACAATATCTAACTTCTATCATGCCATTCCTTCAAAATATGCATCGCTATGAATCCATGCAAGTCCAATCATGTCTCCGAACTAGTACCTGAAAGAGTGAAAGGGTGAGCTACAAAATTTAGTAGAGATGTCTATACCAATATTATATGGATATGCGTAGATTTTGCATGGTTCGTGTACAACTCACAATAACACGCTTATGACAAATAATCTACAAATCTTCAAGTTACGATCACAAAATCTAGGATATAAAACAACAAGTTAACCTGACAAATCAACTCATATTTCTTTTATCGATTCAATTGTCATACCAACTAGCACATCATCCAATGGTGGCTAGGACTAGCACATCTCCCGTCGGAGGCAAAGCTCCCATTGGAGGCTAGACAATACATCGTGTCAATGCAAGGCAACTACCACAATATAATAATTTCTATGTCATATTCATCAAACCAATGCGGTAATGTACATACGCATAACCATCAAACGGAAATCCGAAACCACGTATTCATCACCTACTTATGACCGAAAATAGGTGCAAACATTACCCTAAGAAGTCAACAACTCAAATATTTAACAAAAATTTTCATTAAGAAAAGAGCACAGAATTACCGGTAATACAGGCGGTATTACTGGTAATACAACGCTATTACCGGTAATACAGGCGCTACTACCGGTAATAGAATGTACTGCCAGAAAATGTCCAAAAGTTTTACACTGTATTACTGGTAATAGGGATCATATTACTGATAATAGGATGCACTGATCAAAAATGCGCGTTTTTTGGGAATTTTTTCCAAAGTCAAATGTCAACCTCTAAATCAACACCTAACCTCATAGATCACCAAAAGCAAGTCATACACACATAAGAGAGGTAAGAGATCCCTACCAAGAGTGTCGGATCAAAGGATTTGAGCTTCCAAAGCAAGTCCTAACTTCGAATGGTGGATGAACTTGAATAAACTCTCTCTCCAAGCGCAATGAACATGATCAACCATTAAATACGTACTCACCAAAAGTAAGGAAAATATGAAAGATCTTGAGAAATTTTGAAGTTTTAGCAAGATTTGATAGATGAATTTGGAAGAGCTAACACACCCACACTTCCATGGAGGCACCAGCGGGAAAGAGAAGAGAAGAGAGAAAATCTAGGTTTTCTTTCCCAAAAAATCTGATGTGGGCTCTTTAAAGGCTCAAATACATTTATACCCCCCACTATATCACTTGTCACCCACAGAGTCCTTATCTCACATACACCACACAGAAATCCCAAATCATTATATATACATAAAGTGCATAAAACCACTTGTTAAGTTAAATTCCGGACAATTTAAAAAAATATATCTGGGTTCTCACACCCACAATGTGTAATAAATTTATTCCAAGATTTCGTCATTTTATGCGTCAAATTTGGATTTCGTTCTATTTTTTCTTAGATGCGTTATATTTAATAAACATCTAATGTTAAATCCCTTTTTTATTTTTATTTATGGAATTATAATAATTTTCAAAAGGTATAGGTCCACAACATAAACGATAACGCACAATAGGATTTTGGTCTAGCTAACTTGCGTGAATCTAACCACGATAACTGAAATTCTATTATTGAAAATTTAAAAAATTAAATATATATTTTAACATAATATAAGCCTGAATTAATTCAAAGTCGTATCAAACTTGTATCATGTCGATCCGTCACAATTTTTACCCCTGATATAAACCTGAATTATTTTTTTCCCACATTTGTTTGACACACAATACAAGTACAATACTTACTATTGATTTTTCTCGCCCTTTTTCAAAAAAAAAAATCAGCCATTTTTATATTCAACATTTACAATTGAGTTAAATATAATTTTTTTCTTTTTAGACGCGCGATATTTATTATTGAGGAATTCACAATATTAATACGATAATTGACAAAAAAGATTAACTTCATGCTTGTGTGACCCACAATGTGTAATAAATTTATTCCAAGATTTCGTCATTTTATGTGTCAAATTTGGATTTCTTTCTATTTTTTCTTAGATGCATTATATTTAATAAATAACTAATGTTAAATCCATTTTTTATTTTCATTTATGGAATTATATTAATTTTTAGAAGGTATGGGTCCAAAACTTTAATGATAATGCGCAATTGGATTTTGGTCTAGCTAGGTTGTGTGAAGCTCACGATGATAATTTAGAAAAGCTATTATCGAAAATTAGAAAAATTAAAAATATATATTTTGACATAATGTAAACCTAAATTAATTTAAAGTCGTATCAAACTTGTATCATGTCAATCCGTCCCAACTTTTACCTGTGATATAAACCTAAATTATTTTTTCCCCTCGTTCGTTGGAATGACAACACAAGTACAATATTTAACATTAATTTTTCTCGCCCTTTTAAAAAAACTCAGCTCTCTTTATATTTAACATTTACTATCACCCAAAATTTTTACCTCTAATATAAACCTATATTATTTTTTTTTGTTGGATCCACTGCACCAAATAAAATACTTAATATTAATTTTTCTCACCCTTTTAAAAAAAAATCAGCTTTTTCCACATTAAACGTTTACTATCGCGTTAAATATAATTCCTTTTATTTCCTTTGGACGCCTAATATTTCATGTGAGAAATCCAAAATATTAATATGATAATCGACAAAAAAATTAACTTCATACTGTGAGACCTAGAACGTGCAATAAAGGTATTCCAAAGTTTCGCCAATTTACGCGTCAAATTTGGATTTCTTCCTATTTTTTTGTTGGATGCGTTATATTTAATTAAATATGTAATGTTAAATCCTTTTGTTGTTTTTGTTTACAGAATTATAGTTATTTTTAGAAGGTACAGGTCCACAACATTAACGATAATGCACAAAAGAATTTCAGTCTAGCTAGCTTGTGTGAAACTTACGATGATAATTTAAAAATGCTATTATCAAAAATTAGAAAAATTAAAAATACATATTTTAATTATAATTTAAAACTAAATTAATTTAAAATCATATTAAACTTGTACCATGTAGACCCATCCCAAATTTTATCTCTGATATACACTCGAATTGTTTTTTTTCCCTAATTTGTTGGACACACAACACAAGTACAATATTTAATATTAATTTTTCTAGCCCTTTGAAAAACATTCAGCTCTTTTATATTTAACATTTATTATCGCGTGAAACATAATTCTTTTTTTCGTTTGTTTTTCTTGTTGGACGCGCAACATTTAATATTGAAGAATCCACAATATTATTACAATAATCGACAAAAAAAAATTAAATTCTTACTTGTGAGACCCACAATGTGTAATAAAGTTATTCAAAATTATCGTCAATTTACACATCAAATTTGCATTTCTTTCAATTTTTGCTTAGACGCTTTATATTTAATAAAATATCTAACGTTAAATCCTTTTGTGATTTTTGTGTATGGAATTATAATATTTTTTAGAAGGTATAGGTCAACAACATTAATGATAATGTGCAATAAGATTTCGGTCTAGCTAGCTTGCGTGAAGCTCGCGACGATAATTTAAAACTACTATTATCGAAAATTAGAAAATATATATTTTAACTAATATAAACATGAATTAAGTTAAAGTCATATCAAACTTGTATCATGTTGATCCATCTCAATTTTTACCTCTCATATAAATCTGACTTTTTTTTCCCTCTTTTGTTGGACCCACAACACAACTGCAAATTTTAATATTGATTTTTCTCATCCTTTTAAAATAAATTCAGCTATTTTCAAATTTAACATTTACTATCGCATTAAAGATAATTCTTTTTTTATTTTTTGATGCCCAATATTTAATATTGAAGAATCCACAATATTAATATGATAATCGACAAAAAAAATTAAATTTGTGCTTGTGAGACCCACAACGTGTAATAAATTTATTCTGGAGTTTCGTCAATTTACGCCTCAAATTTGGATTTCTTTCTAGTTTTTTCTCTACCACGTTATAGTTAATAAAATATCTAACATGAAAACCTTTTGTTATTTCCGTTTATGGAATTATAATAATTTTGGAAGGTATAGGTCCACAACATTACTGATAATTCCCAATAGGATTTTGGTCTGGCTAACTTGCATCAAGCTCACGATGATAATTTAAAAATGCAATTATAGAAAATTAGAAAGTTTAAAAAATATATATTTTAACATAATATAAATCGGGATGAATTTAAAATCGTATCAAACTTGTATCATGTCCACCCGTTTCAATTTTTACGACTGATATAAACTTGAATTGTTTTTTTCCCCTCATTTGTTTGACCTACAACACAAGTACAATATTTAATATTGTTTTTTCTCGTTCTTTTTGAAAAAATTCAGCTCTTTTCATATTTAACACTTACTATCATGTTAAACATAATTCTTTTTTCTTTTGTTTTTCTTCTCGGACGCGCAATGTTTAATATTTAAGAATCCACGATATTAATGCGATAATAAAAAAAAAAATTAACTTCATGCTTGTGAGACCCACAGCGTGTAATAAAGTCATTCCAATGTTTCGTCAAATTTGGATTTCTATGTATTTTTTTCTTATAGGCTTTATATTTAATAAAATATCTAACGTTAAATCCGTTTGTTATTTTCGTTTATAGAATCATAACAATTTTTAGAAGCTATAGGTCCACTATATTAGCGATAATGTGCAATAGAATTTCGGTCTAGCTAACTTGTGTTTTATTTTGTTTTTTTAGACGTGCAATATTTATTATTGAAAATATTAATACGATAATCGACAAAAAAATTAAATTCGTGCTTGTGAGACCTACAACGCGTGATAAAGTTATTCTAAAGTTTCATCAATTTATGCGTCAAATTTGGATTTCTATCTATTTTTTTCTTACACGCGTTACATTTAATAAAAAATCTAACGTTAAATCCTATTGTTATTTTCATTTATGGAAATTATATTAATTTTAGAAGGTATAGGTGCACAACATTAACAATAATGCACAAATGAATTTTGGTCTAGATAGCTTGCGTGAAGCTTACGGCGATAATATAAAAATGCTATTGTAGAATATTAGAAATATTAAAAAAATATTATATTTAAACCTGAATTAATTTAAATCCGTATCAAACTTGTATCATGTCAACCCATCTCAATTTTTACCTCTAATATATGCCTAAATTGCTTTTCTTTTTCCCTAATTTGTTCGACACACAAGTACAATATTTAATATTAATTTTTCTTGCCCTTTTAAAAAAATTCAGCTCATTTTATATTTCACATTTAATATTGCGTTAAATATAATTCTTCTTTTCTTTTCCTTTTCTTATTTGACGCGCAATATTTAATATTGAAGAATCCACAATATTACTACAATAATCGACAAAACAATTAAATCCGTGCTTGTGAGACCCACAACGTGTAATAAAGTTATTCCAAAGTTTTTCAATTTACCCGTCAAATTTGGATTTCTTTCTATTTTTTCTTTGACGCATTATATTTAATAAAATATCTAACATTAAATCCTTTTGTTATTTCCGTGTATGGAATTATAATAACTTTTAGAAGTATAGGTCCACAACATTAACGATAATGCACAAAAGGATTTCGGTCAAGCTAGCTTGTGTGAAGCTTACGACGATAATTTAAAAATACTATTATTGAAAATTAGAAAAATTAAAAAATACATATTTTAATATAATAGAAAGCTGAATTAATTTAAAGTCGTATCGAACTTGTATCATGTCGATTAGTCCCAATTTTTACCTCTGATATAAACCTAAATTGTTTTTTTCCCTAATTGTTGGACACACAACACAAGTACAATATTTAATATGATTTTTTTCACACTTTTAAAAAAATTCAGTTCTTTTTATTTAACATTTACTGTCGCGTTAAATGTAATTCTTTTTTCTTTTTTTCTCTTTTTGGATGCGCAATATTTAATATTTTAGAATCCACAATATTATTATGATAATTGACAAAAAAATTAAATTCGTGCTCGTGAGACCCACAAGATGTAATAAAGTGATTCCAAAGTATTGTCAGTTTACGCGTCAAATTTTGGATTTCCTTCTATTTTTTCTTAGACACGTTATATTTAATAAAATATCTAACATTAAATCCTTTTGTTATTTTCATTTATGGAATTATAATAATTTTTAGAAGGTAGAGGTGCACAACATTAATGATAATGCACAATAGGATTTCAGTCTAGCTAGTTTGCATGAAGCTCTCAATGATAATTTAAAAATGCTATTATCAAAAATTAGAAAATATATATTTTAATATCATATAAACCTGAATTTATTTAAAGTAGTATCAAACTTGTATCATGTCGACCCGTCCCAATTTTTACCTCTGATATAATTCTGAATTATTATTTTTCCCTTATTTATTGGAGCCACAACACATGTACAATATTAATATTGATTTTTCTCACCCTTTCAAAGACAATTCGTTTTCAAATTTAACATTTACTATCGCGTTAAATGTAATTTTTTTTTCTTCTTTTTTTTGGACACACAATATTTAATATTGAAGAATCCACAATATTAATACGATAATCGACAATGAAATTAAATTCGTGTTTGTGAGACCCACAACGTGTAATAAATTTATTCCAACAGTTTGTCAATTTACTCGTCAAATTTGAATTTCTTTCTATTTTTCATTTAGGCATTATAATTTAATAAAATGTCTAACATGGAATCCTTTTTTTATTTTCGATTATGGAATTATGATAATTTTTGGAATGTATAGGTCCACAAGATTAATGATAATGCCCAACGGGATTTTGGTCTACCTAACTTGCGTAAAGCTCACGACGATAATTTTAAAATGCTATTATAGAAAATTAGAAAAATAAAAAAAGATATATTTTAACATAATATAAATTTGAATTAATTTAAAATTGTATCAAACTTGTATCATGTCGACCCGTCCCAATTTTTACCTCTGATATAGACCTGAATTGTTTTTCTTCCCACATTTGTTGGACCCACAACAGAAGTACAATTATGATTTTTCTTGCCCTTTTAAAAAATGTTTAGCTTTTTTCATATTTAACATTTACTATCATGCAATATTGAATATTGAAGAATCCACATTATTAATACGATAATCAACAAAAAATTAACTTCATGCTTGTGAGACCCACAATGTGTAATAAAGTTATTCCAAAATTTCGTCTATTTACGCGTCAAATTTCAATTTGTTTCTATTTTTCTTACACCTTTTATATTTAATAAAATTTCTAACAGTAAATGCTCTTGTTATTTTCGTACATGGAATTACAATAATTTTTGGACGGCATAGGCCCACAACACTAACGACTAACGATAACGCACAATAGGATTTCGATCTAGCTAATTTGCATGAAGCTGATGACAACAATTTAATTACCCGCAATCACCACAAATTGATTTTTTTATCTTTTTGAATTTTTCTAGTGGGCCTTACATATAGTGGGTCCTACACAAGGAATATGATTTCCAATGACATTATCCATTGTAGAACACAATTATCTAAATAAAAAATACTATTTCAGAAATTAAAAAATATATTTTAACGTACTAATGATATATCTTTGATAAAAAAATGTTTTACTAGAGAAAAAAAGGGTGATGTCGAAATAATAAGAAAAACTCGGCAAAAAAATAAAGAGAAATAAAAATAAACAAAATATAATTTCCAATAATTTTCTTCTCCATTTATGATAGATGCACATGCGTCACCGCCCCGAGCTGTTACAGAATGTACTTAATCCAGTTTCGCCACGTGGCACTTTGAACTATCACAGTCAACAACTGTTGCTAGTGCCAAATCAAACTTTGATGTTTCCAAATAGAGGTACTACAACCGTAACTTGGCTAGTATCAAAATTCACACATTCCCCTACTAAGAATACCCCACTCTAGGGCTTGTCGTCTTGCCACGTGTATGTTGGTGATGAGTAAAGCCACCTCCAGGTAACCCACATATTCCTGGACCTTCCTTCTCTGAAACATCTTTGTCCGTTGAAGCTTCAACGACTGTTAAGCCAATGGCGCGATCCATTTGTTCTACCAGGTCCACTAAAACTCTGGACCCTCTCTCTCTCCTCTATAAATTCACTCTCTTTCTCTCACTTTTCGCAGAAAAACAAATTCTCAATTTTTACTTTGCGCGAATCATAGATGGGTTCCACTAGATCGATGTAGAGTTGGTGAATTACTACTTGAAGCATATGGTCTATGGAAAGCCCTTCCGCTTCGAAGCCATCTCCGATATCGAAGTCTACAAGTTCGAGCCTTGGGACTTCCCAGGTCTCTCTCTCTCTCTCTCTCTCTCTCTCTCTCTTTCTCTCTCTCTCTCTCTCTCTCTATATATATATATATATGTGTGTGTGTGTGTGTGTGTGTAACATAATATATATGTGTGTGTTGGTGTTTTTGCTGGATTAGAGAGCTTTTTTGTTATTTTTTAATGGTCAAATGTTGAATATGGGGATTATAGGTAAGTCGAAGCTAAAGACCAGGGACTTGGAGTGGTACTTTTTCAGCGCACTTGATAAGAAGTATGGGAATCATTGATTGTTCATGCATAGTACATAGGGCCTCATGCAACACTGCCTACTTGCAGGATACGATGCTCCTCTTTCTTTTGGTTACTCTTCCTTGTACTGTTCTCCATGTTATATAAAATCAATCTCTCTCTGTCACAGATCATTGGGCCAGACGTTACATCAGGAGATGCTTCCCTTCCTTTCGGCTTCTACTATAGGGATAACAACAACAATGTTCCTATGGACGTTGTCGGCGATGCTCTGAAACTTGTGTCGTCTATGGGTGAAGGTTAGTTCACTCCAGACCAGCCTGTGAATTATGTGGATCCAGATTACTTGCTTGATGAGCCGTTCTTTGATGTTAGCGACATGCCAGTTGATGAAGGGGAATACTTGGAAACTAATGACCTTTCAAACACCTTTGTAGCGGATCCTTCTTGTCTTGACATGGTTGAAGAGTACGTCTCATCACTCGATGCAGATAATGGCAACTTACAGTTTATGGACTTTGATTCGCCGAACATGATGGGAAGTGAGAACCTTGTTTCCGATCAATCTTGCCCGACTCAAAAGGTGAACTTATACTTGAAAATTGACTATGATGTCCCTCTAGGCTGTGATATTAACTGTTGAAATCTAATATCAATTTACTTTTTTATGTTAACATCTTAATGGAGAAGCCCAACGAGAGAACATGGAAAGCGAACAAGTCTCACAAGGACTTGACAATGATGTTTCGTCCTTGCCAAGCGATGAGCTTAGAAAACTTGGATTGGGTAAAGACAAAAACTTCGTTCTAGTTTGACATGGCAATTCCCTACTACTTTGAAGATTCTTTTTCCTGACATTCACACTTGTGACTTTAGCTAGACTGTGCAAATCTTGTCTAAATCTTTTCTACTTGATTCACTTTGACTTTGGGTACCTTCGGATGTACTAATATAGTGATGTAGAATCCAAATGTCATACCTCGAGGAATGTCGAACAATATAACTGTAGAAATGAACTTCTAAATTAATTTCAGAAAAGTTGTTTGCTGTATTAAACTAGTGATTCAGTTTAAGGGAAGGAAAGTAGGTGAAGCCCTACCCAAGTACCACTTGGGCTTTTTCATCCTTATATTGTGATTAGGTTATTTTATAAGGTGATAGTATAACTCAATTTTTTCTTCAATTGGTTTTACAATGATGTCATTGAGATATATTTGTATATGCTTTCTGTTATTAATATATAGTTAAGCAATGGTACTCATGTTACCTTCCCTTGGCACAGATATTTAGCCTCCAATTGTCTAGCGGGCAAATCGCATGTTGGGCAGTATCCCTGCTCCACCTGCATTTGCTTCAGAGTTCCCAACAAAAGGTGTCACGCCCTAAAATTTAAAACAGACTAATTAAATGAATAAGCAGGTATTAGAAAATTCTTACCGAAAGCCCAATGACAATCTCCCAAAATATCCATGCATAAAGAGATAAGTGTTCTAGTTCAATCATAAATACATAGTGGATCACCCCATCCCAATAACCATTTAAATAAAGTTTTCAAAATGTTACATTGAGCATGTCATCAAAATATGATAGAGTTACAATACATTTTTTAAAAAGATGGTTAAGTAAAAGATGCTAAATAACTCTATATATGAGATTCTTTAAAAAATAATCATGCAACAGTCCAAGCACCCATACCAAATGATACTAAACGTTTGAAGTTGTACATAAAAAAAATCGAGGAACTAAGCTAACAAGCCCAATAGAGAAATCTGTACCAATCTTACATGTATATGAAATGCATGGCATAACAAATGAACATGAATGTCCAATAATAACGAAATCATAAACCAATTCAAGTTAAAGGCTAAAGATGATTCATGTCATGCAATAACATCAACGAGTTTAAAAGAACCATTCGTCACACCTCATAGGTTATTAATCCAATCCATCATGTTCTCGTACATTTCCATTTTCATACCTAGTAATCCCGTAGGAGACTAGTTCATTATTCCTAGCATTCCCGTCGGGGAGTCTAGTTCAAGGCCTTCCTAGCATTTCTGAAAGAGTCTAGTACAATCATTCTAGCATTTCTCTCGAGGAGTCTAGTTCATATATCGTATCATTCAAGTGTCCCACGCATGTCGCGTGTCACATAACACCTGCGTATGTCACACGTCACATAACAAGTTCGTTTTATCAACTTAAACTCTCAATTAATGCACACATCTCGAAATCATCATCTTAATTCATAACATCTTGTGTTGTTATCATGCAGTAGAAATTCTAAAAATATGTCCAAAGATAGGTGCAAACACTACCCTTAGAGGTTAACAACTCAAATTGTTTTATAATAATTTCAATAAAAAAATACAAAATTTTTGGTAAAACAGACCTTACTACCGGTAGTACAATCGCTACTACCAATACTAATAGGGACTACCCAAAAATGGGCAAAACAGGAATACAACACTACCGGTAGTAACGTCTCTACTACCGGTACTAAAAATGCTACTACCGATACTAAAAGGGACTGCACAGAATTGGACGAAAATGAAATGCAGTACTACCGGTAGTACAGACACTACTACTAGTACTGGTAGAGACTACGCGAAAATCTGCAGATTTCTCAACTTCAATTTTCAAGTTATAAAGCAACAACCAAACTCATCAAACAGCAAAACAAGTCATACACACATAAAAGAGGTAAAAGATCTCTACCTAGAGTGTTAGATCGAAGAATTTGAGCTTCCAAAGCAAGTCCTAACCCCTAAATCAAAGAAATCTTCGAATAATCCTCCTCCAAGTGAATAAAACACGATCAATCTTGAGATATTCTCCGTAAATGACTGATTCTCGAAGGTTCCAAGAGAAATTTAATGTGAGAGCAAAGATTTGAGGAAAGGTTTAGAGAGAGAGAGTGAAGGGAGTAGAGAGAGGAAGAAAGTGAAAAATAAGCTTCTTTTTCCCCAAAAATCTGATACAAAGACTTAAAAATCTCAATTACAATCACAACCCCCCCCCCCCCCCAAGTGTAACACATGTTACCAATAACTCTTTTGTCTAACCTACACCACATATAAACTCCAAATCATTATATGTACATAAAGGGTTATAAATTACGTGTTAAATTTTTTTTCTAGGCAATTCATAAAAAAAAATATATAATTTTCCAGGTTCTCACAAAAGACGCCGCTCTTTTGCTGCACTCTACATGTCATTCTTCTGGTCAGGCCCACATCACAGCTGGTATGGTCCAAATAAGCAGCATGACCACGAGAGGCAACATAGCAAACTGGTCGTTTGGGAAGAATGCTGATGTCAATATCGTTCTTTCTTTTGCTTGTCACCAAAGGATCCAAATTCTCCCAAGGTTGGGTCAGCAGTCTCGTGGTGCTTGTCTTACCTGTTGTTTGTGAGGGTTCTGATCCTATTGACAAGTTGCAGAATTAAGACTTACTTCTACACCAGCAAAGTTGCATGATAGGGAGGCTTACCAGTTTGTGGGGTAAAAAAGTTCTTGGCCAATTTGGTGGATATACTTCTATGCTAAAGTAAAAAATAAAAGATTTCCTAGCAGAAGATGGTGGATTAAAAGATAGAAGTCAATATCCAGCAAATTGTCAGTAGCTTTTTTTAGATATTTAATTCTTGCTATATAAATTTAAATAATTCGGTTATTATGCAGAACTTCTTTAATTCTGTAGTTGCCGATTTTTTCTTAGAATTCTAAGTCGATGTTTGCCATGTCAACTGGTTTTGGGATTCCCTTCCTATAATTTTTGTGAAAGCTTGATTTATCATTTGTGAAACTATTAGCCTATAGCCTTATCTATACGAGACTAGAGTTTATTTAAGTTTTCTTTTAACGCAGTGGTGCAAATTTGATGAACTTTCTTTAGCATATATTTAGTGTCATCCAACATCAAAAGTACTAGGAACACACAAAGTGTGTAATGAGTTAAGTATATATATTTGTGCATATATTATTATTGTATTATTGTATTATTGCATTTATATATTAATTATCAATTAATTACCATGTATTATTATTAAATATATTTATAAATAATTATTATACAACCCACTATCCCACTCCCCTATCCCCACTTTCCTCTCCACTCTTATTTTAACTTC